>VFFE01007487.1:1370640-1403346 GCA_008921705.1 Burhinus oedicnemus
AAAGAGTAAGTTGCTGGCATGGAGGACTTTTTCCAACGATTTCTTTAATGAATCCTGCTTGTGTTTCTCCTTATTGACAGCTCTACGGCGACAATAATTTTGTGCACAAAAAGGTCTTCTGACCTTATCTTTTCTTTTCTATCTTCCGAAAACAGCGCTTTGGGTGATGGTCTCAGAATAGTTTTTTATATTATTCCATTAAGTCTTAGGAATATAAAGCTAGAGTCCCTTTTTAAGCTATGAAATTTACACAGGTGGTGTTTCTTACCTTATTTCTATTCATTATTAATATTATCAATCCCTAGTATTAGATGTGCATTTTTACAGAAATCAGATTTGCCGTACAAGCGACGGTGGTCTGAAGATCCTGTGATAGTTTTTTTGCTCTCGGATTATTTACAATTCAATACGATGTTACCTTTTAGAAAGAAACATTGTAAAGATAAAATGTGGTAAATTCCATAGGAAGAATAAGTCCAAACTACTGTCCGCTGGGTATGGCACAGGGTACCTTGAAAACGATATACAAGTACTGAATTAGTGCAGCGCCCTGCACAGGCAAATTTGCATTGCTTCTCTCAAAGCTCTGCTGTAAGCTCTTTAAAGACCAGCATTGCAGAGACTAAAACTAAAAGTCCTCTCCACTGTTACAGAAGATTTAATGATTTCTGCCCAATTGCTTGCTTTGCCTAAAATGAAAGATTATCATTTTTGTTCATTGAATATGTTAAATCTTTATATAGTGCGAGTGAACACATTAGCTCTTTCTAATGCAAAGCAATCAGAAAATTCCTTTTACTCAATGCATCCTTATAAAGAAAAAGGCAAATCTGATCTTTGAACTGCGTGCTATCCTTCTGCCTTCGATGATGTCTATATTTGCACGATTCATAGGTAACCTCACCGCCTGCCCTTTCCGTGTTAGCTAAAAATCAGCAGGAAGAAGAGTGTGGAGTGCACGTTCAGTCTCCCCTCGTGACACCTGCTTGAATGAACTTGAGTAGTCCTGGGCTGCTGCGTGAAGTGGCTCAGCTAGCCGCAGGTGAAGGCAAGAAGGCCAACTTCCCACTCTTCCTCCTTGCCACAACCAAACTGAGGGTAAACTTGGTCTTCTGTCAGCTGACCTCATGAAGAACAAGTAAAACGGTGTAAACTGGAAGGCCCATTTTTGGGCCAATCCAGTAATCCTGGATACCCTCCTACCCGAGATCTCTTCAAATAGCAGTCTAAAATCCATGATTGTTTCTCTTTTTCAGATAAAATTAATTGCCTTTTTATTAGAACCTGGCATCCTGACCTGCAGTTGACCTACTATTTATTCTCTGACAGCCAAGTTGGTTGGTTCAGAGAAAATGTAGGCCTCCCTGCAACTATAATATATCATAGAAGGAATCTCTTTCCTTCGTTCCATCTAATGATCGTTTCGTGCCTTGAACCATAACGATCAATAGTTTCATAATTAAATCCTTGCTAGCAAAACTATTCATGCTCTTCATGTACGTTAAGGGGCTACTGTTTTGAATATTATTGGACTTAAACTCGATACCATCTAAATTCTTTTATCAGTTAGACCTGTTCTATAGAATGACTGTTTCTGTCTGTCCACCCTGATTTTTTTTCCCCTTTAATTTCACCAAGCAAGAGAGCCTTTTTGTTAATATTGGGTAAGAGAGTTTTCTACATTCTGTTACTCATTTTACATACCTTTGTCGTAGCTGCTATTCATTGTCTCATAAGTACCGAGTAATCATAATCTTTTCAATCTTTTTATTCATTTCTTTAAAGAAAACAAATGGGACCTTCCAAGGAAGAAAGTTAAGTAGGTATATGAATATTATAGTGATCTTGGAAAAATAATCATTTTTATCACTTTCACGCTCCACAAAGAGGAGGATGATTGCTGCTATCTGTTTAAATCCTTCAAATGCTGTTTGTTGGTATAATTTCAGTTGGCCGCAATACATTATTTTCAATGCCCTTGCATTTTAAGCTCTAATATAAAAATGATTACTTAACAGATGATAAAAGTAAAATTGTGTCTGGAAAGGCAGTCAGGTTATTATGAAATATCTAATCTAATTAGAATAAGCGAACTTGACGTGATTTAAACCAATCTGTTAGAAGCAACAGTCAAAGGAGAATAACAGCCAGAGAGTATTTAACAACAACAATAATAATTATAGTCCTAAGATATTTCAATTTGAATCCTTCATCATCCTTCAAAACAAGAGTGCATGAGTGTCTTAGTATTTTTTGTGAATTGGTTACCTTAGTTTTACAATGAAGCACAGATTACACACAAAATCCTATTGCAAGGATTTTTTGCTCCTGGAAATATCTGTAAACCTCTGTCTCTTTTTTTTTTTTTTTTTTTTTTTTTTTTTTTTTTTTTTAATTTTCTGTCTGTAACTGTTCAAATGATGACCCTTAAACTGCCTATAACTCCTGTGGGAGGGCAGGGAAGTTTAGTATTAGTGAAATAACAGTTTCAGACATTGTGTAATAGTGATGTCTACATTTTTTTTCTGTAATTTCTTGATGGTTGTGAATTGGTGCAGACAATTATGCTCCTGATTCTCCTCTCCTTTTTAAATGCTATCTCATCTTTCTTTTATAATAACTGGAAAGAATATGCAAAACTTTGTAAGAATTACAGTCACTTTCATAGATACACATTTTTACATTTTTTGATATTTTCAGTTAGCATACAAAGTATACGCTTTTGTTTTGCTTTACAGAAAATACTGTTAAATAATTCTGTTCTAGTTCATCTCATTTCATTTTCATTCGATTTTATTCTTTCTGAGCCTCAATATTACCTCTTCTTTTTTTCAGCACTGAGTTGCATTTGTTACTCATTAGCTCATTTTTTTTCAGAGAAATCTAAAGCTGTTTGTATTCTATTGCACCAGGTTCCATGGCTTTGTCCTCAGTGTTTTTTCTTACTGGCAAATGGAACTAATTTGTATCTTACTCCCACGCTGCCTCCTCTTTCTGTGCACAGCTGATAGAGATCTGAGTTAGGAGGTTTCCTCCTTTGTACATGTAGTTCAGAAGGACCCCATTTTCAGGTGTTTTTTTTTTCCTGTACTGCTGTTTATCGTCTTTTAATCCTGTTGTATTTTGATGACTGGCCCAATGGTTATCATACCAGCATTGATGAGAGATGTGGTGATCCCTTCCAGCCTACACAGAAAATGAGAAGAGCCTGTCCCAAGATGAAGTGGTAATCCTGCTGTAGTTAATGATCTTTTTTTGATAGTTCTATTATTATTATACAACCTACATTGTGCCTTCTCAAGCAAGAAATGGCACTCAGTGAGCATCACAGAATAATAAATGTTTCTTTTTGAAAGGGTTTTTGAAAACCTTAGAACACAAAGTCACAGGCTGTAATAATGCCAAGTAAGCATTTCAAAGAGAATAAACCTAAAATATGAATCTTCCCCTTGAATTGTTCAGAAAAAGAATGGAAGATAGGATCATGAGCCAAAAATTGTCACTGTTCTTTGTGTTAGAAACAAAAGATGGAAATTATTTTGGGTCTGGAACTAACCATTGGTTCACCCAGTCCAAATGTACCGCTTCCCCTCTGGTGCTTAGGCTAGTGAAGTTTCAGCGAAACGTTGAAGTTAGAAGATGCCTTGTGTAGCTGACTCTTCACTACAGGGTGCTACAGGCTTATCTTAAGCCATCCTTTGTCCACGTTCAACATAATCGATTTTTAAGACACATTTCCCCTTTATTGTGCCACAGTTATTTAGTCACATTTTTTGGCAGTAAGGAAAGGAGGGATCTCCCCATGCTTATTTTCTCCTTGTTATTCCCTCAATGTGACTCCTCCAACAGGGATCTGCTAAGCTGTGTCAGACTATTTCTGAAGGCCCACGCCTAGACACAATTCTTCTTGGAAGTAAGTATTTAATACTAGGCTGCATTATGCATTGTAATTCAGGTCTTTCGTAGGGTTAATTCAACTGAACTTTTCTTCCTACTTTGCACGGCTGCTTTTTGTAAGCTCTTTGGAAATATAGCAGTTTTGCCAGTGCTGGTATGGTCACTGGCGACAGGACTAGTGACATATCATTCATCTTTCCCAGTGTGAATACTTTCTAGGATACCAAATATGTATCAATTAGAAAAGCCCTTTCTGGTTGAAAAAAGATTACTTTTCTCTCATTACGGGAGAGTTAAAAGAACCAGTGCTGTACAGGTACAATTTTTCAGCTAAAAGATTGTTCCCGGTTGACCTTATCTTGCCTCTTGTTAAATATTTGAAACACGTTTTTATCCTATTAATTTTCTAAACTGCATGTGAACCCAGTGAGGTGTGCCCCAAAAGATGAATTCCTTGGGTTGTAGTGGTATGAGGTCTCCCACTGAAATTCAATTTGTAGTGCCAGGCAATTGTTTTGTTACACTGATTTGTTTCACCTGTCACCTTCATCATGCAGTCACCTAGGACACAGGGTCAAATTAGTATCAAAAGAAATCCTTTTTTTCCTCCTTACAAATTAAACTATTCAAATTAGTATTAACAGCTTACTTCACCGATCTTTTTCTGTGGCATCAGAGTGCTTGTGACTGTTCCGCATGAGGATCCTGCTTCTGTCGCTGTAAGATGGCGATTAGATGGAGAGCCCCTCCATGAGATCTGTATGTATGGGACCTTGTGGCAGGAGATTTCCTCCGGGGAATTTGTCACCGTGATGCTGCAGGCCCTGCCTGTGTGTTCAGGTTTTCTGCGGAGCAGTTAAAATCAAAAGCTACGTAGTCTTCTGTGGGGAAAAAGTTACTTAATTACTCTAATGCCGATTTAGTGCTGATTTCAGCACTTGTGCACCCTGGCTCTGGGATCCGTTGGGAAGGCAGATAACCTCTGCGACAGTATTTTCTGTTGTTGGCAGACATTAGTCACATGTCACAGAAGTAACACGGGAGGCACTGATCATGAATGACTATAATTGGGTTTGAGCCCCTTAAATGGAAGATGTTAGGAGGACTGAAATTATAATCTTTGTCAAAACTGTGCGCAAGCATTACTTATATCGCTTCCTTTCCTTCCCCTGCCTGTAGGACGTGGGGGGTGGGAGGCAGGGGAACCAGGAACCTTGTCTTTTCCTCTCTGTGTAGGGGTGTCCTTTTAGGAAATAATCAATGAAGACACAAAATGCCTTTGCAGGGGTTAGAGATGGTATCTAGAGTGGGAATATTATTTCATGTGTAAAGTATGTCTTCATTTAAGTAATAAAAGCATTTGATCTTTTTATTTCTTGAAATACTGTGAAGCTAATGTCTGAGTATGTACCTCCTGACAGCTTCCTCCAGCTAATTTTACGGTGATTGTCTGATGCTTAACCTGTGACAATAAGCTTACATCTATCACTTTCTCAATGGGCAGACTTGTCAGACTTGTTTCAGCCGTTCCTTGTCTCATCCAGTGATTACCAGCAACCCTTTTCAAATTGTCTCTTGATTATTTGCTAGCTCTTGTACATAGGAGCTACTCCTGACATGCCAGTGGAGTTCCAGCATGTCATGTTTACTTGTCACCTAACAGTCATAAATGTGAGACTTCACTTCGATTCCTACCTTTTTGTTTCAAATGGTTCAAATATTCCAAATCCAGTCTCTTTCTCATTCTCGTCTGTTGGTAAACAGTTTCATTATATGAGTTTTGCACTGACATAACACCTTTCTAACCATTGCTTTACGCAAGAGGTGGCAAAAGTATCTTAGTTACCGAGTCACGTAGTCGGTTAATGAGAGAGGGGGGTGGAATTCAGATTGTGCCAGATGTTTTCACCCATGGATTGTACTTTCTCCTCTTGGCACGTTCTTCAGGAAGATCTGTGCCCAGTTTAGCTAACAGCATCATTGCTTCCTTTTCTGAGCTGGAGTGCTCTACATAATCCTGCTTTTCTTCCCTGAAATATATTCTGGAATTAAATTCTAAGCATGTGACAGGCATAGCTACATGTGTTTTGTGGAGGTTGTTTCTTGTGAACAAGAAACTTGCTCTTTCAAAGGTCACAGAATCACCGGGCTTGGAAGGGGCCTCTGGAGATCATCTAGTCCAACCCCCCTGCCAGAGCAGGGTCACCTACAGCAGGTGGCACAGGATGGCATCCAGGCGGGTTTGGAATGTCTCCAGAGTCGGAGACTCCACCACCTCTCTGGGCAGCCTGTTCCAGTGCTCTGCCACCCTCAAAGGAAAGAAGTTCCTCCTCATGTTGAGATGGAACTTCCTACGTTCAAGTTTGTGCCCATTACCTCTTGTCCTGTCACTGGGCACCACTGCAAAAAGACTGGTGCCATCCTCCCGGCACCCTCCCTTTAAGTATTTATAGGCATTGATGAGATCCCCCCTCAGTCTTCTCTTCTCCAGACTAAAGAGACCCAAGTCCCTTCACCATCCCATGAATCTCATTTCTCATATTCTCTTTCATTTGACGTCTGTCTCACTTTTTCTGGTGAAACACTATAATCCTCCTTCTGAAGTTTCGTGCTTCCTTCATAATTTGTGGTCTTTAACCCCACTTTCTCTGTCTCTTTGGGGGCATGTATATGGATTTGTCTTGTCAGTATTAGGTACTCAAGCTAAGTGCAGAATTTCATTGTGCCGCCTTCTGTAAATTGATTTTTGCAGACATTCCTCACACCTGGTGTTTTGCCTTCCTTCTTAATTAGCTCATGCTTTGCCAAAGGCTGAATGCAGTCTCCTAGTACCCACAGCACAGAGACGTCGGGTGGCACTTTGTGACTCAGTCACTGCTTAACACTGAAAAGGCAGCCAGAAAAGGAATGTGACTTCATCCCCTAGGGGCCCCTGCGCTGAATCTCCCGTGCATTTCTGCAGTGCTTACCGTGGTGTTTGATGATGTTGGGTACTTCAGGTTACTGCCTCTATCCTCCCTAAAATGATGTTCTACATTTTTTTGGAGAAAAGACACCTTTTTTGCATCATCAGTTTTCTTGGATAATCCTGTGCTTAAATCCCTGTTTTTCTTGGGTAGTAATACATACTGTTTGTTATCGCTTTTCTGTGCCTGTCTGTGACTTTTTAAATGCATTTGGAGCAGAAGTCTTTTAGAGAAGAATTCCCTGTTTGAATGAACATCAACCAACCATGCGGGTTTTTTTCAGTCTCAGGGTTGCTATGTTTGTGTACCGAAGTAATTTTTATTATGTTTTACTTCAGTGATGAAAATGCAAAATGAAGCTATACTGTCATTATCCTTCGGTAAGTTAGTTGTGGAAGCCTGAGCAACGCACAGCATGTAAATTGTGTTTGATCTATGTTTTGCCTCAGCAGTGGGATCTTCATACCTGCAGTGTTGCTGATATAAGAAGGTATAGCTGCAGCCAAAGGAACTCAGGTTGTGATCCTGTCAGATCTCATAAGACAAGTATGGTCTATTGTGATCACTATTATGGTAGCATATCTCCAGGGAAAAACAGAGGTGCCTTAGGAAACGATGATGCACCGGTTGCCATTTCTGCTTTCAAATAAAAAATGATTCTGTGTGTTGAGAGTAAATATAATGCTGAAGTTGCACTCTTTGAGGGGTAAAATGATTTGATCGCTTCCTTCCATGTAAAAATTCCGTAGTATTTTTGTGAGGCTAAAGGAGTAAACGGAAGACTAATACCCAGGAGTGACATAAAGAACTAGACTTACTTTTTCCATTTTTATTTATTTATTTTTTTTAAAGTGTTGAGAACCCACTTGTCCTAGTTAAATGCATTGGGGAAAGTCAGGTTTTCAGCACGCTGTCTTAGAAGCTAGTTTTTAGACACCTATTTTTAAGAATCTCAGCCAGCACTCACTGGCTTTGTCGGGTAAGCTGCAACTAGGAAAATATTCTGTTTACTTTCAGTAAGAAACAACAGTCCATCTCTACTCTGTCCAAAGCTTGAAACATACTGGAGTCCATCCTTTTTGCAGCATTTGTTTAATTGGAAACTTGTACATAAAACATAAAGGTGTTAAGTCTGACAGGGAACTTAATGGCTTGACTCTTGTCTAACTTTGTAAACAGAAAATTGAGAAAAGTATGCTAAGTCTTTGTGACTTTCATATCACCTGCAATACATGCTCCAACATTCTGCAAGCCTTTTCATTGCATCTCTGATAGGTGCAAAGAAAGAATACATGTCCTGTTCTTATTATACTTCAACTCTGCTACAAAACCTTAGCTGTGATTTTATGTGTTCTTATATCAGCACATTGACACATCTGTCACATGCGGGTTCATTTAGAAACAGTTCCACCGTCTTATATTGCAATAGCGCTAATAGACTTTTGAGGAAGTTTGAAATGGGGTATGTATTGCTTTTTGTAATTTTTTTTTTTCTTAATGTGGAAGTTAAAGCATCATGGTGTGCTGAAATCTGAAGCTCTTTTGAACTTGTATCGCCAATATAAGTTCCTCGAGCCATGATGAAATGTTGGCTAAAAATTGCATCTAAAGAGCTATTGCATACTTTTTGTATTAGTGATTTTGAGATTTCTGCAAAACAAAGCTTGCAGCTATTGTTGAACTCAAAATACCTCAAAGATGAGGTTCTGATATCAACTTCATAAAATATGCAGCTTTCACAATTTTATGGATAAAAAGCAGCCTGTCCTTTTAGATTAAGTTATATTGCTACATAAATAAATCAGAACTATAGTGCTTTAGGGTTTCTTTTTCTGACACAATGCAGGTACTTGGACAATATTCAGCTTTTAGCAACGCAGAGGCAAAATAACACTGTATCTTAAGATGTAGTGGTAGCGGGCATCTCTCCTGAAAACTCTAAATTAGGCAACGGCAACTGCTAGACAAGGTCTCAATTTTTTGGATTGTGTCATTATGTGTCATTTCTTTATTTTCCTAGGAGAATGTCCTATGATTTAGAGAAGCTGAGAACTTCATAGAACTGTGTTTTTACCATTCCCCTATCAATATTAACGTCACTGCTCCAGTCTAGCTGGAGCGGTGTAGTTGCTCTCTTTCACTGTGGTACATCACGTTGAGTTCAAGCCTTTACTTGGTCTCTGTATGAAATTCTCTGCTTTGTAACTATGTCAAGAAAAGCAATAGCTACTTAGAGAAATTTGGAATAACTGCTGGTTTGCAAATATACAAACCAATATACACCATCAATTTGTGGGTCTGGGCCAGGGATTTTGGTTTTGTGGGGTAACTCCTGATTCCACTAAAGTCAATTGTAAAAATCACATTGACCATTTGGGATCAGGCTGAAGGTCATAGAAGGTGCCTCAGAAAAGTCCAATGCCTTGATGCTCAACTGGTTTGTGGAAAAGACGGGGATTGTTTTAGAAGTTTAATATTGCATAATAATAATCAAGACAACCGTATTCCTTAGTGTGTTCCCATTAAAACAGGTCAATATGCATTATAGTTCAGGCACGATAATATGACTTGTGTGAAGTACTGTGTGTGTGGCAGCGCTCAGAGCCCAATGAGCTTCCAGCATATGGACCTGTGCTCTGACAGCTGCACCTCGAGGCCATACTGTGTCTTTTATGAAATCTGGAATTTCATCTGACTTCTTTGAATGAATGAATTAATAAATAGGAGACTGGCATGCAGCCCAGGTTACTGCAAACCTCTGGACATACAGCGCATAACCTGGTCATTCTGGTTTATAAATCCAGTTAGGAGAAACACTTTTAAGATGCTTTGGTTCTTGCAGATGAGGGTATAGCTATCTGCTCTTCAGTACCACATGTGTTTCCAATGTGTACAGTATTACATTCTTGGTAACGTTGTGAACCATTTCTTGTTCCTCTAAGACTTTGACTTAATCATTGCTATCCATTAGTTTTAAAAATGGGTTTACGTTGGGCTGTGTTTCATTAGCAATGTGCTGTATGCTTCCTTCAGCCGTGCAAAAGTTTGCATAATGAGAGATACATTCCGAGCCGTAGGACCAGAAATGGAGCTCCTATGCACTCTATTACTGTTCCATTTAGGAAGTACTCTGAGTGTGTAAGATTGAAAATGGGCAATCCTTGCTACTTAGTTCTAGTTCTGAGAGATCATCTGATCTTCATTAAGTTCAGCCTTATTCCTGAAGACTATGAGCGGTATGGATATGCCAGCTCTTTGCACAGTGACAAAGTGTACTTCCAAAAGACCTCATTCTTTTCATGGTATGAATCTGCCATCTCTTCAAAGCGTAAAGATAACAAAAGAGCTTTTTTAACAATGGAATGTGGGTTCTTCCTTAGTGGAATTTTTCCATTTGCATCTCTAAATCTGCATTATGCAGACCTCTCCAAACTCCTGTCATGAGTTTCCTGTCTAGATCTGGTCTGAATTGAATTTGAGCCTGTCTCCACAATTGTGCTCAAAGTTTGTTGGCAAGTTTTAGAATTAAAGATAGACACCGCTAAAGACAATGTTGCCTCCCATATTTTTGTTACGTGAGAAATATGTTGAGATGGAAGATGTGCAAACTGGAATGGATTATTAATCCTCTAGCACAATCATACAAGCTGTCCTCGTGTGTAGTGTTGAAATACTGATTTTTTTTTAAGATCAGTTTTTGGCATAGAAAACAAGACAATACTACATCCGAACATGAATAATCTGGCTTTCAAAAAGAAGTCCACAAAACTGCAGCAAAGTGTCCAGTTTAAATGGAGAGTATGTCAGGTGGATCGCCATTTTATTATCAGCCTGCTTGTTTGTTAAGGATACATTCTGGAATTTCTGTATATGTCAACATTGTTAATATTTCCCTGGTACGTATGACATAGAAATTGAATGTCAAAAACCCCTTGATACTATGACTCTTCGCACTAATAATCTAGTACCTGTTCTTTTATGTTAATAAAATGATTTTAATATTCTTTACTAATTTGACACATCTACTCAACTTAAACACACTTTAAAAGATTGGGGAAATAAAATTTAAATGTAAAGAAGACAATGGTGTACACTTCCAGTGATTCTTGAATTTTCAAAGGCTTGACCTCGTTTGTTCAATGCTGTTTTTCTTTAACCTTGGGGAGCTTCTTATCAGAGTGCAATGTGTCCAAGCCTTAAACATAGTTTTTCAGGATTTCACTTCTTTAGATTTTTCTCTTCTTGCTTTGCTTTCTTGTTTGCTTTTTTAGTATTGTGTTCAGAAAACAATAAAACCAAATGTCTGTCTTCCCACTTCCTAACAAAAGTTACTTAGGCTTTTAAGACGTATGTGCAAATCTTTTATACTGTACTAGAAAGAGATCCACTTCTTTTTTTTCTTCTCTTGCAGAAAACAAATGCAATGTTACTGTCAGCAAGGCTACCTATTATTCATCTTGATTTAGCAAAAAATAAACATTTTTATTGTAACAATTTAGAATTTCCTATCGCTGCTCAGTGAACTCATCTTATGGAAATTCACATGGGTACTATTGGTAGTTGTTTTTATAAAGTAGTGAGGCAGAACGGAGGATCAGAGTATAAAGTACCTTTCCCTTGGGTTAAAAAAAAAAAGATAGATATATATACAAATGTTCTAAATTAGCCATTACCATTCAGAGAAGAGATGCTGGAATTATTGCAGATAGTTCTCTGAAAATGTCGGCTCACTGCTCAGCCATGGTCAAAGACAAGCAGAATAGTGAGATCCTTCGGGAAAGGCATTGAGAACAAAATGAAAAATATTATTATGCTATTGTTTAAATCCCTGATGTTCTGGTGTCTTGAATCCTGTGGGCACTTGTGGTCTGTCCATCTCAAAAACTGAGGGGGTGACACGGAGACCTTCAATGCAAGAGGAGACACGGTAGAGCAGAACTCCTTCAGATTGTAGAACTGGATACATCGTATGTGCACTTGCGCATGCGCTCTTTAGGATGCTTATGATGTGAATAGCTGCCGGCAAAAGGTCTTGTGTTGATATGAAAGAAAACTGAAAGTGTATCTGATATTTTATTAATTTCAATCAGAACCTGACTTTTGCTTTTATGTATTGGGTTTATTCACGTAATTAAGAGTATAATATGAAAAACAGAGTTAAAAAGGACTGTGTGAAGGCAGACACTGAAAATGTAAATGGAATTGAATACTAAAGAGACCATCCAAACTTAATAGCAAATGCTTCTTCCTTGACTATTTAAAAATAGTTTCAACTCTATGCACTTGAGGTTTCTTTATGTTAAATTAAGGTAAGAGTAAAAGGGAAAACAAAAGCTCCTTATGAAAAACATTGGTTTATGAAATGTTTTGTGTACTACAAATGTTTCTGGAAAAAATTGACCTCTTCTATAGTGTATCTTTTTGTCATCCACGGTTCTTGTTTCTGTCCACATATAAAACAGAAGTGTGGAACTT
This sequence comes from Burhinus oedicnemus, assembly GCA_008921705.1. NCBI lineage: Eukaryota > Metazoa > Chordata > Aves > Charadriiformes > Burhinidae > Burhinus > Burhinus oedicnemus. The sequence goes on from VFFE01007487.1 coordinate 1,382,979, forward strand.
ATGGGATTCATAGGAATAAGGATCATTAGTAAGGTCAATTTTTTGGCAATAAATAATGAAGTCTCTATACTGGAACAGAATATAGACCATTGCATTCATGTACAGGTCTCATTGTTGCCCGCGTTTGCATACTTGCCTCTTTAGGATGAGATAGTAGTTTTAGTCCGTTTTCCCCTAGATACATCCATATATCGTGTTAGTTATGATACATACTAAGTGCATGAATAAGATCACATTGCTTTTGTTTATGATCTTCTAATGCATGACTACAAAGGAGATTTCATTGTGGTGTGAAAATCTAAACTAAATTAATAATGAAAGTTGAATCACTGAGGCAAATCTCGGGGAATCTCTCTAACTATGAGTTTAGGAACATGAATCTTATTATTTTGTTATGTTGTTTCTAGACAGTTCTAGGCAGATTACTAGAATCAATTAGAACAGAATAGAATAAAAAGAATAAGCATGGCTTCCATTAGTAGTTTATTTTATAAACTTGATGGCAAATAGGTGAATGTGACCAAAATCTAACCAGATGCCAGAAAACCAAAGACAGAATTTTAGTTTATGATTCAAAAGGAAACATTGAAGAGGTTTTATTCAGACAGGCAACTGCATGCACATTCAGAATTTTATACTCGAATTAAATCCCACTATTCCTTCCTAATTACCCAAGAGTAGCATCTGTCTACTCTTTTAGAATGCAGTCTAAAGAATTTCATATTTAACATCAGAAGCTGTTTGTTGTGTTGTAAATTACAATAGCATTTTAATTTCTTATTAAAAGAACTGCAAATCTGATATTTCTGCCCCTATTTTGTACATTTAACTGCTCATAAAGATAAAGTTGCAGCATATCCTTACGTCAAGAAACAGTGGGGCTTTTCTGTTCTGCGCCCTGTTCCTCCTTCTGTTTCCTCGTGGGAATGAACAGGGCCAGCTTGGATGACTGAAGTTTAGAATGGGCATAAACTTTACTTTGTTTCTCTAATTCTCATGAGAAGGGAAAAATACAGTAGTGGGGATTTTTTATTTTTTTATTTTTTTTAATTTTTTTTTTATTCTTTCAGAGTTTTCTGGATTCACAATTAGCAATTCTCTTTCACCAGCTTACCATCTGCAGTGTAATTTCTTGTTTGATGTATGCATCTTGTTTCTAATTGCCCTGGTTTTCTGGGGGAGATTCCTCCTGTGTGTTCAGAATAATGTTTCCTTTTATTCAGTCTATTTAAAAGCTATCCCTTTTGTTTCACCAGAACTTCTTACGAGCTGAAACCCTGATTCCACAAAGTCTACAATTTTTCCTAAATTCAATTTTTTAATCTCTCATTTTTAAAGCCTTAGTTATTACATAGCCATTTGAATCCTAATGCCATGCAACAAAGCGTTGCTGCTTTTTAAAAGTATTTGGAGAGATGGCTTTCTCCTTTCTGAGTTTTCAAAGGCCATTGCTTAACAGTTGCTAGATAGCTAACTATTTTTACATTAGGGCATGTATTCTGTACAGATGGCCTCTGTATGAAGAAACAATGGTAGCATCCGATGACCTTGCCATTCCTTAAGTGAGTTGTCTCTCTATTGTAAGTCTCTTGGTGTATAGAAATGTTTGCTGCATTTGTGGTTACGTACCCCAGCAGCAGACTGTCATCTCAGCAGTTTAGAGATCAACTTAGATTTCCTTTCAATGTCATAAAAATACGAATAAATAGAAATAGTCAGAATGGTCGCGCAATATTTTCCAAAGATGAATGTTTTATTATTAAAGTATGAAGGCTTTGAGGAACTAATGGAAGAAAATCCTTACAATAAGAAAATTGTTTCCATCTTGTAAGCAAGTTTAAATTGGGGCCTTTTCTTGTAATGAGAAGTGAGAGTAGCAATGGTGAAAGACCATTCAATGGGATATGTCTCCAGTAATTGCATTCCAGTGTCGGTCCTTTTTTGAAGAGCATCCTTATTTAAAGATAATAAAGATAAAAAGGTCAGCACTCTTGCTGAAAAATAAATACTGTGTGTCAAATGGACCTTTTAGAAATGATAAGTTTGAAATCCATGATAGGCTTTTGAACTGCGTAAGGGAAAGCTATCCTGATGTTACAGTTAATAATGACTCTTGACCAAAAGGTTCTCAGCTTTACTATGTGTTGTTTGCTACATATTTTCAATCTATGGTTCTAATTTTCTATTAAAAATTTTAGACAGAGTGTACAACAATAAAAATACCTGAGTTATTCCAAGCATGTACAGAAAGGGAAAGGGGGAAAAAAAAAAAAGAAAGCTAAAGCCAAGCAGATCCTGCGTTTAGAGCCCATAAAAATCCAGTAAGTCTGATGGTGGTGTCTCTTTCAGCATGGGAAAGCAGAAGCATCCTAGAAATTTGTAGTAACTCTGAAAAATGCATTTAAAAAATATACACACAAAATATAAGCAAAAGCCATCTTCCTCTTGCATAATGAATAGAAAAAGATTTTATTGAAAAGATCTCTTTAGTAAAAATGCGGTTATTTATAATACCCAAAACTTCAAGAGTGTAGAAATATGCCATTTTTTATTACTGACAGGTCTTCTGATGCTAATTGTCAGAGCTGCCTAGAACCTTTTGCAATCACTACATTTCATGTACGTATGAATGGAGAAAATGTGTATTTACCTATAATTGTTTATTTATACATGTAGGTATTTGTGCATCTGTATTTAGAAACACATGACAAATAAACCCTTTTTTGCTTTGCATGTGTTCTGAATTATTTTTATGTGGTGGTTTTTTACTTACAGCCAGTTTCCCAATATGGTGTGTGTGGCTTTATGCAGAATACGTTACCTCAGGCAGACAAAATCTGTGTACGGCACCCTCCCCCCTGCCTCCAGTGCTTTTCCTACTGCATTCTTCCAGTTCAGTTTAGCCCGGAACAGAAGGTATTTTTCAAGTTTTACAAAAGAAAAGTAGTTTTGTGATGCCTCAGTAAGATTAGGCTAGAAAAATAGGGATATGGAAGATATGAAATATGGGTGCCTGCGACTTTTTTTGTCCTTGTTTGAATATTCCTATTTATACTCCATGCTGAAGTGATCAGCCATCAGCAGGGTTACATATTAATGGTGGAGGAGCTGGAATGTGTGCTCATTTGAGATGTGCGGGAGCTGCTACAACCTGCAGATGCCTTAACTTCATTAGCCTAAATAGGTACCTGTGTTTTGAGGAAAGCTAAAGGTCTGTTTGAAATTTAAGCAAGTGGCTGCACAGCTGAAACGCATCATGATTGATTATTCCGCTGTTGCTGAAGGTGTAGCTAATACAGCTATTAGCAGAGGCTTGACCTTTTATAGTGAATGTTCTGGTAGCAGACGTGGAGTTTAGGTGTGTTCCTGGTCTCCTGTTGCCTCAGGTATTATTCAACTGTTGTTTTTTTACATACGTACGCAGTAGATGTTGGCTGCTGATGGTGCAGATGTTGGTGTGCTCTTTGCTTGGTTGGGGTCCGTCTGCCCCCAGCACGCACACCAGTACAACGGGCAGCAGTGCGCTCGCAGCTCTCTCCATGGCAGTCCGGTAATTGTGCTTATTTCAGCAGTCTCTTACTCATTTCATGTTACTGAGACTTTAACAGGAAACGGTCTGTGTTTTCCCATTGTACTGTAGCTAGTTTCTTCTCTGGGATTTCAGGAAAAAGGAGGTATTGTGTGTGCCTTAATAGCAACGTGCTTCCAGACCAGCCCGTGGTTTGGTATAAGGTGGTTTTCTGCAATTTGTGGGATGCATTGGTGCTTCTTGTAATAGGGTGTGCATCTAACCATCTTCTTGAAACTGTTTTCTGGTGAATTAACTTTGCTTTTTATGTGATTGTTATCTTTATAAGGTCATGTAATATTGAAACAAATTCTCTCAGACAGCTCCTGAGCATTCTAATCCTCAAGATAAACATATTTTTGGTAAGTTGCTTGTGAACAAAGCAGAGATAACTGTAATGTTTGTCTTGAACTACCGCGCATGTGCCGTCATGTAACACTACCCACGTGTCAACATCAGCGTCCCCAGACCTGTAGTGCTATCGGAGTGGACTTCTGTTCAAGTTGATGCAACTTCAGTTGCCTGAGGCAAGCAGTTAACCAGGGTTGACTTTCCAGTGACAGCTTTTTCAAATAGAAGTCTTCTGTAGAGATTTTGTTTGAAAGGCCTTAGTTCTTCAAAACTCATGCGTTGCTTAATGTATGCGTAGAGGACACCCACAGTTGATACGTGTCATGATTCCGCAGAGTCATACAACACAGCGGGCAGAGATATGTTTTTGTAAAAGGATAACGAGTTTCTTACCAGTGATTATTCAAGCGCTTTCGGAGGTTGATGGCCATCCTCAGGTAAAAGCTGAGGAAAGAACGAACTTTACAGTCATTGCTTCACAAGCTGGCCCGGTTAAGTTGTGAACTCAGAAAATAAGATACTCTTGAGGATTGTGGAAAAGTTCATGAAAGCTGTTGGAAATTTTAGAAGGTTTTTATCCAGAAGGAAAATGTTAGGTTCAGATGTGTAGTTTGCTGGCCTGAGCTGTAGCTTGGTGGCTAGGAAACAGGGAGAGGTGAGCTGAAGCTTCGGAGATGATGTGTCCTTTTATATCCCACCTCTGCTTGCAGGAAAAATAAATTAAGTGGAAGGTAAACCAGCAGTTGATATTTGATTCTTGCTGTAGTAAAGTCGAGAGATCACTTTACTACAGACAAAGCACTGAATAGAGGCAGCAATAACCAGGATTCCCGAGTAACAGAAACACTAATGCTGAAGATAATTTACAGAGAATTCAGAAACAAACTAACTTGACTGTAAGCAAAGAATGGTGCTGCTGTTGTAATTGTTCTTCTGAAACGGTACTTGTTTCTTGAAATGGATGTTAATAATCCAGGGGAATGAGTTATTAGGCCAGGGAATTGCATCCTACAGTACTGTCCTTCTCAGCAAGCCTGCCGGTTCTTTTTGACTTTGATCATAAGCTCTTTTTGTGTGTATTGTATAACAAATAGAAGTCGCAGAGAGATGGATGACTTCAGTCGAACTTAATGATGACAGTTTCATTCCTGAGCATGGCAGCATATTTATTTATATCTACATATATATATGTGTACGCAAAAAACCTAAAAAGGACTTCTGTTTTTGGTTTTTAGAGTCCCCTTTCTTGTGCTTCTCATTTTCAGCTGAAAGGGAAATTGTCAGATATGACTTTGAGATTTTTGTCACAGCTCTCCCCTCTTTGGTGCTTTGGAATGATAGTTTGTGGCTCCTTTCAATTGTTTCACAGTGTCCTTTGAATCTTTGGTTGCTCTCTAGTCAGGCAGTATTTACCATAACATTAAAGTAAAAGCAGGTTCTGTCTGATGTACTTGAATGGGGGATTTTTGGAAAGGGATGTGCTTTGCAAATTAGTCATAATCTCCTTTGAGTTTAAACAAAACACGAGCCCACTGTCCACGCTCACTTCCCAATGTGAACACCAAGTGCTCCAAAGGACGATCTCTTGTGAGGGGGAAGGAAACCCATGATAGCTCACTACTGACAGAATCTTAAGGATTTTTCCATCTGGACAAAAAGATTTTTGTACCTTGACAGAAAATCAATGCTTTCTCATTCTTATTAGGCCTGTAGCAACATCTTCTATAGACATCTCCGCACCAGGGAAAACTTCATTTAAAGTTCCCATCGTTGCAGCCATATTGCTGGTAAGAAATCTTGGGATTCCTCATGCAGATGAGGTTCCCTTAGTCCTCCTTGTGCTAGCAGCATCAGGATGTCTCATGACGGGCAGGTTCCCATGGTGAGATTTGTTGCTAACTCTTCAAATTATATCAGCTTAGAAAAAACTGACCTCTGTTTTAGGTATGACTGTGGGAAAGCAGCTCTGTCGGTGCTAAATCTTTCAATATTGCCAGCATCTGTACATCTGCAGGAGAGGTAAATACAATGATTTACATTGTGAAAGTCCTACAACAACACAGCAGAGGATAATCTCTTGTGTATTTTGGCAAAACACATATATTAGCACTGGGAAATCTTTTGTTTATACTTGAAGTGCTGAGAAGGCAATCAACTAATTTTGGCAATTATTTGAGTAGGAATCTTCTTGTGTGTACACGAGCCTGTCACAAAGGCGTTCTCATTATAGTTTGAATATGAGCACATGAAAGCTAATGGCAGTAACTGACAAAAGTAGTAAGAGGCTGGAGAGGTGACGGAGAGGGTGTCTCTTTTAAAAGAAAGACTTTCATTCAACTTCAGCTGCCTGCTAAGCACTTCCTCGGAGGGTAGCTCGGTAGGGTTCGTGTCTGACCTGGCAGTCTGAGCACCGTGAGACCGGAGTGGCAAGAATCAGGCTGTGGTACAGCTTCCTAAAAGCTGAAGGAGAGAACAGGCAGCCCTTGAAGAAGCCTAGCATTCGCAATATGTAAGGCGTCTGAAAATTGGCAAGGAGCTGAAGTAAATTACTAAGCAGAGCTAGGGACCAACATAAACTAACACGTATAAATGTAAGCCTGAATTTATCAGCTGAAGCCAGGCACATTTGAGTGCGTGCGTATGAGAGTTTCTTGCTAAAAGCAAAGAGTAAGCGAGTGATATATTGCTTTGATGCTCTTTAAAAGAAAAATTGTTGCAATCCATATCATTTTGCTGTCAAACTTATTTGAAAAATAAGAAAACATATGTCAGATATATGTTCTGCAAATAGTTATCAACGGTGTTCTGGAAGTATTTGGTTTGGAGGGTTCCTTGGAATTCACCATTCAAATCTACATGTGTCTTGAGTTACCTTGAAACGGGCTGTCATTCTGTGCTCTGGTGAAGTGAGGGCGTTGCAGAGGTTAACTTCAGCCTCGCAAAGGCTATGATCGTGGTGTTCTCAATGGAGAGGCTCGTCCAAAGGGCTTAATTCGGAGTCTGTAAAAATGAGTATTTTGCTCGTGTTTTAGAGGCGCTACCTCTCTCTGTGGCCTACAGAAGGCTCAGTTTAGTCTGTAGTCCTTTGAACACCCCTTATTCACTGGTATATTTAAGCAAATCCTTGATTCCAGAAAGGGATACCTTTTACCTCTCGGCGTATGGATATTAGCCTGATGATTGCAGCTGCATAAATGAAGACTACCGAGAAGGGTTCCAGATTCTGGTTTCTGATTACGTCTGTTGTCCTTTGTATGGCTTTAAGAAATTCCATTGCATCCTCTTGATTCCACTGAACGAAACTGTAAATCCACCAGTGCAAAAGTGTAAAATATTCAGATTTCCTTTTTGCAGTCCTACTGCACGAGGGAAGCTCCTAATAATTGCAGGAAGAAGCGAGAAACTTTCAGGGTCAGGTAGCTCGCCACCTCGAACTGGTGCTTTCCTAGAACAAAATGTAGCAGAAGAGCAAAGTGCAGGAGCCGCAGCAAATTAGGCTCAGTGGCAGCAGTTAGAGTTGCAGGATGAAAGCAAAATGTGACCCATTTTTCTGGGAGCCTGTTTGGGGTTCCATGGTATGAACAGTGCTCTAAAAATGTAAAATGTTATTACCTGCTATTAGAGAAGGAGTCAGCTCAGCATGCATTAGAGCAAGTGACTGTGACAGCAGAACCATGTGTTTAAAGGGTGGGCTGTTAGGGCCCCTCCTGTGTTCACTTACCTTGTATTTATGCTTATCATGGTTGGTGACGGACAGTGATGTAAAGGTTAGTCTTCACAGCAGATATTTTTCTGTGATGCTCTTCTTCATGGATTTTTGTCGTAGCCGTACTTTGTCTTCTCACCTTCCCCCCGCCCCCTGTTTTTGTACCTAAATAATCCACTGTCACCATGCACATGTGGAGTCCCGTAACTGACTCCCACACCAAACTCCCGGTGTTCAGCCATTGTGGCAACCTTGTTATTCCACTTGGTTTTCCAATGCCGCACCGTCACACTGAAAAGCTCACTGTCTCTCTTGTAAAATTTTTTTTTTTTCCCTCCCTTGTAGAGCATGATGAGTGTGGCAGCGGACAGCATAGCTGTGATGAGAATGCAATCTGTACGAACACTGTCAGGGGACATAGTTGCACCTGCAAACCCGGTTACGTGGGGAACGGGACCATCTGCCGAGGTAAGTCAGTTACTCTAGCAACACCGTAAAGTGGCAGACTCTATTAATATTTTCTGACAGTCACCTACGTTCTGGTAACTTGTGCTGGCTGGCTTCTGTCAATGATTTGCTGTGAGATTTATCATCTGGAAAATGGAGTATGCATGGAGATGATGGGGATTGATTTGTGCATAAGTTCTCAACATGAAGGAAATATTTTTGGAATGCTACAAGAAAAGTACTTTTCATTTACTGTCACTGAATACTGTCATTTGAGCTAGTGTCATTCAGCTTTTAAGTGATGTTCATTGTTTTATAAGCATATATGTGCTATCACCTTTGGCTTTTAAAATTTAATCAGATGCCTTTTAAATTAAGACTATGGTCTTATGCTAACATCATGTGGTTGCTGTTTGACTATTCACATCAGAATAGAGATTTTAGTGTGGGGTTTTTTTAATCTTTACCTTTAAATGTGTATTTTGAAGATTTCTCTGTTACGTAGACAAGAAATACTGATAGCCGTGCTTTCTGCGAAGTGGTAGGTCATTTATTTAGGGTGGTTTTTTGGTTTTGTTTCTGTAGAGAAAGAAGCGAATACGTTACGTAAAAAGAGAGGAGGGCGTATATTTACTAGTTGGCTTAGTGAGGGCTGTGTCATGACATACTATTGAGTTGTAAAGCGTGCATTAAAGAATAACATTTGTCTCATAAAAAGCTATTTTTGGTCTTGTCTGGGATTGCGTATTTTCTGACTTTCTAAACAGACTTGCAGTAATAGAAAACTAACTTTTAATTTTTTTGAAGTGACAGCTATTGAAATTGGGTAATGTACAGGGTAAAATATTCTGTACTTAGTTTGGGGGCACAAGAGACTGGATATTAATTTTCCAGAATGTTGTGAATTGGCAAAGCAGTTCCTTGAAAGGAGAAGGAAGATTGATGTCATTCTCGTTTCAAGCTGAAGTTCTTTGCTGAGATTAGCCTGTCAACTGCTGAATTAGCGTATACCATCTTACTGCTTTTTGATACGACTTTCTTTGGGTACTGTCCATCTGCACAAGAGCATCACTGTATTTAAAACTGTAAACGGTTTGTAAAGGTTGGAGAAGGAATGCAAAAATGTTAGGCAGATGGTGGGCAAGTTAAACCTTGGTCTGTCTGTATGGAAGATCAGCTGGTGATACCGGGGAGAAACTCACTGTAGTATCTTTTCCGTCTTTGATGCCAGTGAACGTAAACTGCAGCATAGACAACTATAGTTTCAGGGAAATCCGAGTGAACAGCCTGTCTGACTGTGATTTTTATTTTTTAATTTTCTAAGGATAACACAACAAGACAAATCCTTAATCATATTTCTTTGAAACGGGGATGTTTGGATTAGTTCATAAACCCTGTGTTTTCACACTGGTATTCTTTGTTTGCACACCTGGATATTTGGGTTAACGTGCCAGAAGCTCAAAGCGAAACTCCTACTGCATATTTGTTAATCTAGTAATGTTGAAGTAATGAAATTGCACTGGAGAAATGCAATAATGTTTTTAACCTCAAAGTTCTGTTGAAATCTGAGTGGTGGATAAAATGTATATTATGCGTGTTTTTTAGTATGCCTTGAATTGCACTTATGAACGTAGTTAGAGTTGCCTTTTTGAGATAGGTGTACATGGAAATAGAGGAAACCAAGTGTTTTCTTATATTCTGACTGGGAAGCATAAATTGAAAAGAAAACTGGAGATTATAGAAAGGGGTTTGCAGTCTAATAATTATTGAAGTCGCTATGGATAAGAATAATCTGGCACTGCATGGAATAGTTACCGCTGCACACCAGCTAATATTAGAATTCTGTGCTTTTTGGTGAATGATGAAACACTGCGTGTAAAGTTGCGGTCAGAGTTTCTCGGCCTGTGGTTCTGTGGTCACTGGAGGTTTTTACAAGTTTGGGCTACTAATTTAAGAAATGTTTCTATTTTGCCCATGGTAGCACCAGAAACACCACTTTTGCCTCTTTTTTTACCTAGTTTAACGATGATACGTTATCAGTTACCAGTCGCAGTGGTTTCCTCGCACAAACGGTAGGATTGGCACAAGAGTTGTGAACATGTCAGGACACCTATAAACTGCTTACGTTGTCTTGTAGTAATTTTGGGGTTTTATCTTTAGGCAATATAGATTGGGAAAAAAAAAGATATAAGCCAAGGTGATAAGTTTAATATGATACCGTCTGAAGACATGATAAGCATTTCTTGTCTCCTTCAGTCATCTGTAAGTGCTTTATAAATGTTTACATGTTATAGACGTGTGCATACACAAAACAACTCTTCCGACTAGTAGTGAAATAACATATCTCTGTAGTTCAATAAGAACTCTTATTTATGCAAAAGCATAAATAGAAAAATTATAATTTTATGATGAGGGAAAAGGACTGGCTTTGTGCATGATTCTACAATCTATTTCAACAATGAAATTTTAGCAACGATACAAAAAATAAAATCAGAGTAATGTTCCTCTTTGACTTTACTGGATAACACGGTGATAGTCTTTATAAAAACCCCAGAATACTGTTATTTCTATTTTAGAAAAGAAAATGTATGTGTAGTTAAATGAAATTGCATGGTGAACTACTGGTAAATATAATGAAATTACTCTGGCAAGAATTTGTGATGTTTGCATTTTTTGTGAAAAGTATGGAGAAATAAAAAGGACAGAAGTAATCTGGACATGAATATTATGATTGCTGGGGATTTAGAAATAAAAACAAAAACCAAATGTTGAAGAGGAGAGCAAATTTTTTTTTTTTTAAAGACCTGTATAATCAGGCTGTCACTTCTTGAGTAGCAAAATAAATTTCATGCGTAAGGAGTTGCTTTACTGTAAATGCGGTAGACAAGCCTATGTAATTAAGGACTGGATTGTGTCGGACTAGATGTGGAACCTGTCACTAAGGAAGGTGGTGGAAAAGGGTGCAGAGTGAGACCAAATGCACTTCTGCATCAACATAGATACTGCCATAGTTTAAGTGCCATAAAAACGGAAAGACAAGTGCAGATGAGCACAAGAAAATCTTTATCAATATATAGTTAGCAATATATAGACCGTATAATAGAGTGGAGACAAATAAGACTGGTTTTCACTGTAAGAAGGGGACTTTAGCACCTCAGAAAGACACTGAAATTTCGGCAATAGACCAGAAGAGAATGAGGCTGAGGTGAGCTGAAATGACAATCCTGTGCCATCGCCATTAGTAAATTTGACAGAATACTGGACCCAGAATCAGATACATTATATCTTAGGATTTCTTCAGAAAATGGAAAGTAAAATAGGGAGATCTTTGCTGGAAGAAATTACAGCATTAAAGGCAGAGGACAGAGGTGTAACTTGTTGAATAGAGATTATGAATCTACAGATTTGTTGAGCTGCTCTTTTCTGCGAAGGAAACTTTGAACAAAAATTCAAAAGAACTAAGAGTGACTTGGGAAACAGAAGAAGCTGTAGGTGGGTAACAGAAGACACGTCATTCCTGTTTACTTGAATTCTGTAAATGTATTATAGAATTCGTGGGTGAGGGCAGAATGAAGACAAATGGAGCAATTTCACTAACCCAGGATAGGATTCGATAGTGCAGCATAAAGGCAATTAACTAAAGGTAGAAGGGAAAGGTGATAAAAACGAGTTTAGCAACTGAATGTTCTAGTTAAAAAAAAAAAAAAAAAAAAAAAGGTGCGGTGGGCAACTCACTACCCTGGTAGAACATGGCACTTTGCAGTGTGCCTGTCGAGACGGACCTTGTGGGAAATCAGTGTTCAGTGGCAACGGGTGGATGAAAGAAGTCTTAGTTTCCTAGGACAACCAGGTTTATGAATAACCCGTCACCTGTACACAGGGTTGTGCGTGCGAGTGTAAAACTCCGTCATGTATAAAATGAGTAAAACCCACTGTCGTGACTCTAGCTGAAGAACCAGGGATATCGAATACAGAGATAAATACCATATTTAGGCTATAGAGGCTCTTGGTCTGTGTACTATTGCAGTGTTTCTGTGTGAAATCTTGGAAGGGCTTGAATCTGGGAGGCTGGGAAGTGTGTACAGGGAAAATGTCTTTCTCTGCTTTTTGTCTCGATGAGTTCTAGTTCCAGTTCCACTTGGCAGCCTTGCACCGCATGCTGTGGAAATGACACGTTAAAATACAAAGAGCCTTGTGCCCCACCATCTACTTTACCTTAGTGAGATGGAAGCTAGAGAATATTTGCTGTGGGATGTGCGGTCCTACAGATTAGCAGAAGTTTATTATAGAGCTTGGGCCTTGTACCACAGACTGAAGTCAAAGAAAGGAGCCAAGGTATATCGAAACATCAGCAGGTTTCCTAAAATAGTTGATGATACTTAGGATTAAATGCCTTAAAACAAACAAAACCCCACCCACCAGATTTTGTAGGGGCTATAGATCTGACTTGTCAGCATGAACAATGTGCTAGTCGCCATCAAGGTTTTGTTGGAATCAGTTGTTTTCTTTAGTACAAGGAGACCTAGATGTGGTATACAAGCCTTGTCCGGGCTTTTGGTATTTTGTTCCAAATGTTTGTTCCTGCCCATAGAAGTCCATATATATTATCAGAAGAATAGAAGTGGCCTTGAATATACTCAGATGGTAAACAGGGGCAATTCTGAAACACAGACAAGATCTGTTTGCTAGTCTTTTTTCTGTATATCTCTGTAGTGGGGAATGAACAGAAGTCTAGCACTTAAACAAGGGCAAATATTTTTCTTTGTACTTCTATATTTTACTCGTATAATCTGTCTAATAGGTATATTTAATGTGCTATTAATATCTCATTTAGTGGTTTATACTGAGGTGTAGATTTATTAGAATGATTAGATGAGGTGGATTTAGTTACAGTCATAAACCTTAAAGCAAATTGTGCAATATGACTGATGCCTGAGCAGAGAAACATCGGGTATTGTGAAATAAAAATCAAAACAGTGTTTATTCTAATTAGTATTCAGGCTGTAGAATGGTTTATTTCTGCCAGACTATGGAATATGTTCCCCCCCTCCCCGTTATACTCTTCTGCGGCATTTCACAGGAGACACTAAGGGATTACAACTCAGTGTATGGTAGAGTCTTGAAGGTGAAAGCCATTATTTTTAAGTGGCTCAGTTCTTCTGGTGTAATCTCGAAGTCCAGATTAATTTCTTAATTGTACTGTAGTTTCTCATATATGTTTGCCTTGGAAGATGTGTTTGGGAGTGTGGTTGTTACTGATGAACTTACTGGTCACTTCACAAATAACTTACTGGGAACCTGATATGAAAAATAACCAGACTCTTATCTTTTATAAGGTAACAGGAATAATCATGTGGAGTCTTTATTCATAATACACTCAGAATGTTTCCTGATGACCAGAATATGTCACAGGCTTGAAAATTTCTTCTGGTTGATGTAAATTAGTAAGTTGGCCTATTTTACACTGTTTCAATCACAAATTATAATTGGATGGGCATGTTGTTTTAACAAATGGCAGTCCGAGAGCTATCTTTCATTGCAGTTTTCTTCTTTGTTTCCAAGCAGGTATTTTTTAAAGTAATTCTTAGTCTGAAATATATTTAATAATCTGAAAGATGTGCCCATGAAAGAAATTGTGTATTTTCCAATATGTAGGCAGTATAGTGATGGTGTAGTAAACAGATGACTAAAGACAAAGAAATTTTCATCTATTATGGAGTTTCTGCTCCTATGAAAAATACTCAAGAGTGTTTTTAGTAAGAGCTGAAGAAGAAGAAAGAAAAAATCAATCTCTTTGGTTATTTGTGTGCTGGGTTGTCTGCTTTTTTTTGTATCCCTTTTATATTGGCATCAGCAGTCCTAAGGAAGATTGACTTTAAATGCCAGCAATGTGAGACAGATGTGCTGATATCTTGATATTAAAGCATATCAGATCACTGTAAGGTGACTGCCACTTAGGTTTATGGTTTTTTTGCATGTATGTGTGTCTGTTGGAGGTGGAGTTGAAAGCCTTTATGGAGCCTTGGAGTGAGTTATGAATAATAGGTAGGACAAAACTAAAGTGGAAAAGAACAATCACGTCTTTCCCTATAGCCTTTGATTTTTGTAGCTGTAAGGCTTTGAATAGTTTATACGCCTTATCATGGCTTTAATTACTGTTTTGGTGTAATATTCACAAGTCTCATAAAGAATATGGAGAGTTTTGACTCGTGTTGAGATTCTCATCCTCATTCTTCAGAATCTTGAGCTTTGTCTAGTTTGTTGTACCTAATATGTAGTGAATAAATCACTGCAAAAGCAGGTAAGTGCATTCACATGCATTTTGGTGTCATTTGGCACATGTGGAAAATGCCATGGCAAGTGTAAGACACTGGCTAGTCCCACTTTTTGGGTGAAACGTTCTAGATGTAACTCATCTAATATTTTTAAACCAATGCATAGTTATACAACAGTGTAATCGGAATTCTTACAGATTTTTCATTCTAAAACTAGCATGGTTGGACTCTGAATCAAGCCACTAAATTTTATATAGTCTTAAATCCACTGTATTAATAAAAATGAAAAATTGAAGTTTTAATGTAAGAATCTTTGTATTTTTGTTCATGATTAGATAGTTATCAAGGGTGGTATGTTCATTACAATTGCAATATTTGTCTTTGTAAATTATTTGCCACATACTTTTTAAGCTCCTTCAGTTGTAATGTTGTTCTTTGTTTGATTTTGGACTGTAATGATTTAAAATAATTTTGATGAAATCAAGATGATTTATGATAATTTTTTCTTGCCCTTAGAATGTCATCGCCTAGATTTAGTTGGGCGAGATGTTGAAATTCAAGCATCATTATTTTTGTATTAAGAGCTAAGCTATACATATCCACTACTATGTGGTCCAATTTTACAGCCTCTCTAAAGGCACAATGTTTCCTGCTGATTGGATCCTGTTCTGTGTGTGAGATTGTTCAAGATGATTTAAAATGCACATCAGTTATGGAAATGGATCATTTAAAAAAACATGATTAATATAACTTGTCAGAATCCAGATCCTGATCTCTTTGCTGTCACAGATTGTCTCACTGCTCTAGATTTATAGCTAATTTTAAAAGCGTAGTACTGATTTGTGCTTGCTGAAGAAGTGGTCTAGTCCAGACCAACTGTTGTATCCTGTATTAAAGGAAGGAAATGCTGTAGTTATCTGAAATATTTTAAAACTTAATCTGATAGGTTTTTCTGCTTGTATGAGTAAGTCCAAAGGGCTCAGCAGACCTACTGATGAATGTTTATGAGGGTTTCTAGGTTCAGATTCTGAACCTGAGATTCTCTCGTTGACTCAGTTGCTTATTGTCTCCTACTGCTTTGGTTTACGTTCGTTCCTTTAGAATCAGCAGTTCACTCTAGGTTCATGGTCCTATATGGCATGTACAAAAGAATTACAAGGTTAACAAGTTAATAGTTACGTTCCCCACAATCTCCTGGGCAGTAAAACTGGGGTGTGTAGGAACATGTGACTATTACAATATTCATTGCCTTTTTTTTTTAAAGACTAGTTAATAAAAACAAAAATGTGAAAGTTTTTGTTTGTATTTAATATCTGCACCATACATTGTATATGTTTTCTATACTCTGTTTGAGATCATCTCAATCAGGAACTCCTTCTGTTTGCAGCAGGTGATCACCTCCCGGGTTTCTGTCACAGAACCTCTTGAGAAGCCCAATCCAGAGTCTCCTGAAGTCAAGAAACAGCTTTCTAATGCTACTAGAATGGTTCATTCACGTTACCCAAATTAGTACTTTTTTCTTTCTTCCTGTAGTATTAAAATCTAAAATTTGAACAGAAATTATCCATTATTAAGTCCACAAATACACCCTTCAAAGAACTCATTCACTATGCTCTACTGCTTTTTTGATAGTAGACCAATAGACATCATGGTCAGTCATTTGGTCTGCAGTACTGTCTGTTTTAAACTTGTAATCCTTATGATGTGTGAAACCCAATCTACTTAGATCTGTGACTCTCCTGGCCTGCCCTGGGAGCTTGCCATGCAATTACTTGGAACAAAGTACTTATTTTTTCATGGTGGGTGGGACAAATCGGTTCAGTAAGAGCATCTTGAAATACATCACTGCACAAAGCCTATTGCAGCGTGGGCTTGACTCTGTGCTGCAATAGGAGCACAATAGCAGCCCAGAGCTCGCTCTCCCGTGTGAAATCAGTTACGACGTGCAACCATTTCAGGATCGATGTATATGGAACAGGCACATTAAAATGCAGGAGGATGCCAAAAACATAAAATTCTTCCCATTCCCTGGCGATCATAACCAAACAGTATTGAAAAGTGACTATAAGTGTCTTGCCCGAATGTAAAATCAGAGCATTGCAGTTACTGTTTTTGACAAAAGGAGTACTACTGTGCTGTCATCCCAGTGCAGAAGGAAGTACTTTTTCACTGGTGGTGAGGAGGCTGGACAGATTGAAAAACCTGCTGCACGTCGGTAGAAAATCCCAGCCAGCGGGTTGCACAATCTTTGGTTTGAGGAAGGTCATGAGGAATCCCTAGGCAGTGTCGCCAGATCCTTGCCTTGTTCTTTCCCTTGACATTCATTATGGGCTGTAGTCAGAGAGAGGATGCTGGGCTGTAGTAGGCTCTCTGGAATGATCTAGTTGATTTATTTTTATGTTCTTCTGGCTGAGATTACTATTAGAGCAATCCCTTTTTGGGTAAGAATAATACTAGCCATTTATTTATATATTTTTTTATTTGTACTTTACTATAGCAGTGGAATAGACTCTGGCCAGAAAACTTTTTTCAGCCTCCTGTTCCTTTGAATGTCCCACGCTGTTCTAAACCAAAGTAAAAACATTAAGTGATTTGTCAAACATGACATACGCAGTCAGTACCTGATCCAGGCTTCAGACTCTGTTCCCAGGCTGATAGTTCTGTTCCTAAACCATTGGGCTGTGATTTCTCCACAGAAACTATCAAAAGTATTTTAAAAATACCTAAGGAATTCTAAAAATACCAATACCTTTTGGTTTTGGAAAAATCGAAAGAAACATTAAGACTCCAAAATCAAGCATTAGGGGATATTTAAAATTCAGGTCACCTATTCAATCGTAAGTCACTTGCATCCACTGCTGAAATACAGTCCTTACTGATAAAATCACAGGTGGTTGGGGTTTTCTTGGTCCCTCTGCCTCGTTCAGTGCACAGTATGGACACATCACTGAAGGAGGTGAAGTCCTGGAAGTCAGGTATTCAGTGGTTATTATTTTTGTCATTCATTGTGTGGCCCTTTATTATTAGCTACTGTCTGTATCTGTAGTGAATTTAGGATGTTACTAGGTCCTTGTTCTTATCAAATGATGGCAATGGAGTGAAAATGTACCTTGGCTGCCTTTACGTTAGCTCTCTGGTATCAGTGTAGGTGGCGGTTTAGTTGTTCAAGCGTTTGTCCAGGTTCTCGGGAAGGGCCTGTAGTGCTCTATTTCTTATATTTTTCCATGACTTGAGGAGGATGATGTTACTCTTTGTGGTCTCACCATTGGAGGAGGATGTGGGAAAAGGGGTTCAGTTCCAGGTTCCCATGCAAGTATATTCCAGTTGACTTTCCTCTCTGCAGCTCCTGCAGTCCTCGCTGTCTTCCCCTTCCCTCTGTTCCCCAGCTGCATCTTTCCTCTGTGGCTTTGTCCTGTCTTGCCTTGGTCTGGCTCGTGCACCGTTGTGAAAATTGATGAATGCTGGAAGAATATTGAGGGTGTGATTTTAAAAGTTTACAAACTGAGATGATTCAGAAACGTGACAAAAGGCATATCCTTCAAATCTCTGTCAGAGTGGGGGCCCAGGGACAGGGGAGAATCGGGGGTGTGTGTGTGTGGATAAAATCTACCTGTTACTTATTTTGAGAATTGGATGGATTTTTTGCTTCAGTGCAGCTTCTGGTAGATACCCAGCACAGGAAAGTCATAATTACAAATTGTTTACTAGACGGCATTACTAAAAAAGGTATTTTATAATAAGGAAAACTTGGATTGCCCTGCATGTAGGTATTGCTTACTTTGTTTGCATGAGTTACGTTGGTTGGCTTACTAGTTTTGGAGGTTGCATTTATTTGTTGAAGAGTGGCAATGGCAAATCTGGAAGCCATGCAGGATGTTTGATGGGACAATTTGCATATTTTTATCTGGAAAGATGCTCCAGTTCAACTGTTTCACAGTAGTGCTGGTGTTTTAGCCTCTGCAACATGCTGAAAAGTTGAGGCACCCCTGTGTGTGTAAAGAGTTCTTATCTAAAGTGTTCAACGATAAAAATAATAAATGTGGCTACGCTAAGCGAGCATATGCTAAGTACAAGACTAATGGCAAGCTTAAACAGTATACTGTGAATGGTACCTGAAAGAAATGTTGCAGTGAAAAAGAATCTATTCCAGAACCTACTAAAAAAACCAAATGGTGCTTTGAAGATTGTATCATCAAAATGAATTATTAGGTGAATTCAATACACGAACTACAAGAAGAATGTGAATTAAAATAGCTTAGGACACATTAAGTGCAGAGGGAATTAGAAGTTAAAGTAAACCAAGGAGAGGTGGGAATTGAAGGGGTCGCACTTTTCAACGTGATTTAAAATTCAGTCATCCAAGAATAAAAATGAACAATTTGTACGTCATAAACACTAAGAGTTTTTATTCAGGTATTCCTGAAGGGCCAGAGCGGCGTGACCTATGTTGTTATTCTGCCGATAAATACTCAAGCATCTTAATGTGTCACCTTGATGGGGCTTGCAGTCTTCTTTCTTTTTTTGGTTGCGTGCCTAAAGATGGGAATTGTCAGGCTGGATTTTTGAAGCTAAACTTCAAAACTGAGTATTTGTTTGAAGGCTATATGCTACACAGGCGCATCAAGCAGGGCTTGAAATTTTAAAACGATGTAAAATTCACAAATGTACCTTTGTTGTTTAAAAAAAAAAATAAAAAAAGCTATACCCATCCATACCTTTGTGCATGTTCATCTTATCCATCTTCCTCTGTAGCCTGTTAATTATGTTGTAGCCTCAAGGGTATAAGTATATGCCTCCCATAGATTATGGGATGCATTTGCCGCCACTGATGAAGAGACTGGATGACTGTTCTCAGCTGTCACTTGTGCTATTAAAATGTATCCGTCCATTCCCTTGAGCATATGATTTCACAGTGTCTGATGGCTTTGCGAAGGAGCTGCTGTGAGTGGAAAGCCCTGGGACAGAATCAAATGGCAGTTGGGTGTGGAGCTGCTAGAACACTTGCAGAGTTTAAGTAGGCAATATCCATTCCCCTGCATTAATTATAATGGTTTACGGATGCTCATTAATATGCCACTTTTATTACCGAGACACATGGTTGTACTGCTTTCCTGACACCTATTATTTCCTCCCTCTGAACAGAACAAAGGAAACAATAGTCATCTGACATTGCCGTGACATACGTTATTTCCCAATAAAAGATTGAGGTAATCAAATCAGTCCTGCATGCACAGCGCGGTATTCCCTTAGCCTTCGGAGAGAGGCAAGTGAGAAAATTCTTAATGTGGTAATTTTAGACCTGACTGAGCAAGGTATGTGTCTAACTAAAAGTGAGCGATTGACTCCAATGAGACTTCTTACATAATTAGGCACTCAGTTTTTTTAGTTTCATGCTGAATATGCTTTGCTGTGTTTATATCACACAGGTTAGAATAAACACAGACAGTAAGCATTCATCTTTTGCCGTGGATATCAAGGGGAGGTTGAATTCATCGTGTCTGAAGAAAGGATAACTGAATAGCCAAATCCACCTATCGCTTATCCCTGAATCCTCGGCAAATAGAGTGGGCTTAGAAGAAGATTTAGAAACTAATTTTTAGTGACATCACAGAGAAGTAGTCGAAGCCAAAATAAAAATGAGTGGGAATCTGTAAGTGGTTGCTAATGGTTATGGCCAAGTCATTTTGAGTGCTTCATTATTTATTTATTCTTTTACTGCTGTAAAAGCACTGGAATTCAGAAATAGCTCAGATGTTTAGGTTTGATCCGCTGAGTATTTGTACCCGTTGCATCAAATGTTCATCAGGTGAAAGAAAAGGAAACAAAAAATCTACACACAGCTGGAGTAGAGGACAGGCAATATCCTTCCCATCTTATGGCTGCTTGCTGTAACCGCTAACGCAGGGAGTTATGTATCCTTGTGCTTGCTTCTCTGCTCCCATATTTCCCACATGTTCAGTTGTGGGATGAAAGGGATAAAGACGGGAAACCTCTCTTGCTTCCCTTGCCACAGTGCTGCTT
>VFFE01007487.1:1403366-1465772 GCA_008921705.1 Burhinus oedicnemus
GCTCTGAGTTTCATTTCTTTTAGAGTGAGGGAAAGTTAACCCTCACGCTTCCCAAACTCCTGGACAAGTGCTTCAGCAGCAGACAATTACATAGGGCATCGGCGATGACATGTCCCCTTCGCCTTGATTCACGTGGACCTGGGTGGCTTCAGCTTTTTGTGGAAGTCAGTGCTTCCCATGGGACTCCCTGGCAGGCTCTTGGGGCGCTTGGGCATGAGGACAGTAGGACTGGGAGTCCCCCCCAGACTGAGACAGCTTTTAATTTCTTCCAGCCGCCAGCACCTGACTCTGTGCCAAAGGTTTATGCAGTGTCTCAAGGTTTCTGTGCGAAACACAGGTGCCTGTCAGAGTTCAAAGAGCGTCTGGGTGACTCTTCGTCATATAGTTTAGTTTTAGGTAGTCCTGCAAGGGCAGGGAGTTGGACTCGATGATCTTTACAGGTCTCTTCCAAGTTGAGGTACTCTATGATCTCTGATGGGGCTCGGTGAGTAGGCTGGAGAGAAGAGCCGAGGCAGAGTGCCGAATGACATTTTTAGGTGTCATTACCTAAATTCGGGCCACATTGCATTTGAGGCATGCGAGTGCTTTGTTTGATCTTTCCCTGTATATTTTTCCCTTTATGTATTGTTTATATTACTATTCCTGTTGGTCTGGATGTCTACTGGGAGAGTTAAACCTAGCAATACAGTAAATTATACCTAATGCGTAAAATCAGATGCGTGAAAACAAGTGTAATTAACAGTTGCTGATAAAGGTAGACGTCAGAAATTTGTAAGCAGTGTTTCTTTGTGCTGAGTACTTAAAACTGGAGATTGCACATTAAACAGAGGTACGATATACATCTTGAAATATAATTTCAGGTACTTTTATGGTGTGTGTCTAAGCTCTGAACTGTGATTTTTGTATAGACTTCAAAATCTCTTATATTGCTGTGTTCCAGCCGTCAGTGAGAAATATGCTGGCCTTCACTGCCAATAAACTGTGCTGTAGAATGTAGCTGAGCTTAATGTTAGCAAACCTGGCATACTGTATTTGCATCTGAATATAGTTACTTAATTGTTATTTAAACCTTAATGTTCTTTCTGATACTGCAACTGTGATAAACCTTGTAAACTGTCTCCTAGGTCATACCAGACAGGTCCAGTCAGGCTCCCATCTGTTCTAGGTAGGCGTGCAAGGCAAGTGTTAATGAGGTAATATATAAGAGAACAGGTAGTCTGTTCTTGCCTTGAAAATTATATTTGACAGATAATATTTCACACTGCTTCAAGAGCTTAAGCTGTTATTTCTCATGCAATTGTGCAGGTATCGTGAGAAAAAGCATTTTCATTAAGAATTTGTTCATGCCATTTAAAGAATACGTGCGCTCTTCTGACACTTAGCACTGTTTATTTGTAGCGTACTGCAATGCTGAAATGCTCCGCGGGACTGATTGCTCTGAAGTGTCATGGGTTGCATTCATGTGTCTCACGTTGGCGACGTCAACGTATTGCAAAAGCAACACTTATCTCCACTTAGCTGAGCCGCTTAAGCACTTCTCTCATCCACAGGCCGACTCTGCTGTACAAGGATGAAAATACTTCTAATTTAAGGGAAACTATTTTAACCCTATAGCTGGTAACGCACTAGTTGATAAAATGTGCAGTAGGTGGAGGATGCTGAAGTTGGTGCCTGTGCAGGCGGTTATTCGCGTTTGTGTGGACAGTGACATTTGTTCATGAGGACTGTTGAACACACATTCAGAGGCTTTAACACGGCCTTTTTAGCGTGTGCGGTGATAAATAGCTGTAGATGTGGAAATGTCAGAAAAGCAAGCGATCTTACTAGAAGGGAGGAAAGTAGAAACTTGCCTGCAATGATATTTGAATTCCATTTACGCTTACCAAAGGGAGAAGACTGAGAGCATCTCCGCGTTGTGCAGTGGAGCGTGGCCCAGTATCGTGGGCAGCTCCCATTGTGCCGTGATGGCCAGAGCACGCAAAGGGCGCAGGGTGCGGGAAGCCGGGGACTCGCTGAGCCCCACGCGTGGTGAGCTGTGCCGAGCTGTGCCGAGCTGTGCCGGCTCAGCGGTGCCCGCAGAGCAAAGCGGGGGCAGCTGCTTCGCTGCCTCCAGTGTCGTATTTTGCTGCTTGCTCAGTGCTGCCTGCGCTATCTCTGGAGCATTGTGCGAGGTCCCTTTCTTTTTTTTTTTTTTTTTTCCTTTGTTTTTAGGAACCTGAAGTCAATTTAACATTTTCTGTCATGTTTCCACTATTATTTTTATGTAATTAAGATGCTAATATAATTACCAGAGTTATTGTTGAACCCAGCCTACCCACATTTTCATGAAAATCCCCAGTTAAATAGTCAACCTTATTCAGTCATGTTTGGTGTTTCTCATTAAACTATAATAATTTGAAAAGCCTTCCAGTAAGTCAGGTGAGACTTTCTCATGAATGTATGATAATTATATTGGTGATAGATCATATAAAAATATCTTCTGCTAGCAGGGTTATTTGCATTTCACTTGTGATGCCGACTAGCTGACATGAAATCTCTTTTTATTGCGTTATTTCAAGGATGCAGGGAAGTGAGTACTGGGTATAAAACAGTGTGAAGATGCATAGATCTTGTAGGTTTGAACCAACACAAAGCTTAATGTGTTTTTAGTTTTCCAAGGCCAAAATGAGTGCAGACGTGTGAAAGGTTCAAATCCGATCCTCAGCAGTTGAAGATTGTATTTATTAATCTCACTATGTAGTTGCGCGTTTAAACAATGCTGAAAGAAGCTTTTGTGCAACACAGTCGCAATATTCTTGTTATGTTTGAGTTGTGACTGCTGCGTTGCTACAATATGGTTTTATTGCAAGTCTGCTTCTTCAAAAATGTATGTTAGAAGCCAGAATTTGTGTTGTTAAATGAAATGTAGGAAATTCAAGTACATTTCAGTGCAAAACAGTAATAATTTGTTGAGCTGGTCAATTGCTTTAAAAGACGTGAGAACTATATAACCCACAAGTCAAAAAGAGTTGATTCTAGCTTCTTTTGACGTGAAAGTGTTTTCACTGTGTAGTTAAATACATACTGTGATCAGTTTTTCAGATGTGGAGCAGCTTTCGTGGCTTGTATCACGTGAACAGCTTCCGCTTGGTCTACACATATAAGAATAAATCACGAAATGATCTATTAGGAAGCCTGTAAGGCCAAATACTGCAGTGTTGTTGCATTGAGTTATGTGGAATTGTGACAGTGATTTTGGGACAAGGGACAAGTATGATTTATTAATGTTTTCAGTTTTGACTGAGGCATTTGCTATGCTGTATAGATTTGGTATATCAATAACATGTTCTATGGAATTTCTGTGTTAGGACAAATTTTCTGAAACTGACACCAGCTTTTGCGGCGGTGTTTGTAGAATCACAGAATCATTTAGGTTGGAAAACACCCTTAAGATCATGGAGGCCCACCATAAGTGGTTGCCACGATCGGATGAGGGCGATACTGAAGCTGGCTTGTTGAATGATGGCTGTATGGATGGGCTGTCTTTGCTTTCATGGGCCTTTTTCTTGTGATCCCTTCAAATCCAGGTAGCGCGAGTTGTGCGCTGCTGTGGTGTACCGCGGAGGTGCGTGGTCCCGACATGCTTCTGTGTCGTGTGAATCAATATTGACTTGATAAATGTATAGGGGAAGGGACAACTGAGCAAGTTCAGTAGCTCTGTGAGACAGATACGGAAACCTCATCCGCGCTCTGCTCAGTGCTCATGGAGTCGATTGGATCGGTCAGGTCAAAATTGTCTCCTCTCCCCTGGGGGAGCCCAAACTTATCTGGTTGTTCAGGGCTTCTGTACACAGAATAAATGGAGACTATGTTTTGTACACGTTATTGTCAGTGTCTTGGAACACCAGTTAATAAGGGCATGGAAACAAGTCTGATACTCATGTCTGTCAGTGCCCGCAGCCGTTGCTGCAGCGTGGGGACTGGTGAGAAACAGAAGACGGCATAATCCAAGGAAGCAACATAACACAATTGTCTGTTGCCCTTCTTGTCTCATATTTTCCTTTCTGATTTTAATGACACAGCTAGTGGACAGACTCTAGCGCTTGGAGTTATTTTAGATTGCCTTCGATTATTGGGTTTTTTTGGGGTTGTGTTTGGGTTTTTTTGTGGTTTGTTGTTGTGGGGTTTTTTTGGGTTTTTTTTGGTTTTTTTTTTTTTTTCTTTCTGGCTTCCAGCTTGCTGCCATCATTGCCCAAGAGCCTCGGCTGAAAGGGCAGGACCTGCGGACTGTCCTGGGGGTGTTCATAGAACAACCAGCTAACTGAGTTGTAGAGCAAAGGCTTTGGGTTTGCTTTTCCACAGCATGAAGCATATTAACTGTTTCAGTGCATTTATTTTCCGCTAGCTCCAATAAAGGAGTATATTATGGTCACTTCTCCCGAGTCTCCCACCTGGCAACATAAAATGTTGCTTCACCACCAGGACAGCATTTCTTTTGCTGTCATGTGATGCTGGGGGTTATCCTTGCTTTTTAGCTGACTGGGTAGAAGGAGACCTCTGTGTATTTGGTTTATTGATTTTTGAAAAATGCATGCTGTGAAATTAAATGAATAGTTAAATACTAAACTGTTAGGAAGAAATGCCCCTTTAGTTTCTTGTAGGTTAGGATTTATCAGGGCAAATACTTCCAATTTTAAATTCAGCATGCCACCACAGACCAAATATACAATTATTTTTAAATGTTTTTTTCTTTGCTAGTTGATTGACTGTGAATGAAATCTAGATTGACGGTCCTAAAGGCAGAAGTCCTCAACTCGGTTTATACATAGTGTAACACTGACAGTAAGAAGGAAAAGTGCCATTCCCTTGGCAAGAGGCAAGCTATAAACTCCAGGAGGCCTAGTCTTCAATGACCAGCAGCAAACTTGTAAAATATGGTCAATTATTTTTATAGGGCTTTGTTACTGGGCCACCACTAAAAGGATTACTTTATTTTTACCATCTGTTTTAGTGTTAGAATCTTTATCTTCCTATCTGCATGAACATTTGTCTTTCTCGTGCATCTTCGTCTTTGGTTCTTCATCTTCTGTTTCTTTTACCCAAGCAAGAAACTTGTGAATATTCTGGTCGGATACTTGCATTTCAGAGTTCTTTGCCACAAAAAGTTGGTCACAGAATGTCAATTTTACACATTTCAAGAAAGTCATTTTTCTCTTATGCTGATTATTTCTTTTCCAACATTAGAAGCATCTCTAATTGTGAACTTTAAATAGGAGTACAAGTGTGGCCAGCTTGTACAGCGAGAAAATGTTTAATTTCCAATTAAGTATTGGGGCAGCAATACCTTGGGGGCAGAAAGGCGAGGGAGGGAGGAATTCGTCAGTGGTATTTGCTGACTGGGTGATTATTAGCGATAGGAGATACTGAAACTTAATTAGAGTTTCTGATCTGGAACAGTGTATTAGGTTTAATTATGTCTGGAAGTCTAGTATTTTACACTTTTTCTTTTAATTAAAATGTATGAATTTAAGAAGCAAAACTTCTAAATCTTACCGTCTGGGCAGACCAAGAGCAAGAAGCTACATTGTCTACATTATGCCATATTAAAAAAAAACCAACAACAGTGGTAGAAGCTGAGGAAGGTGGAAAAAAAGAGGGCTTAAATATCTGACCTTTAAGAAATGAAATGAATTGTAATACTGTACAAAGCCAAGCTCCTTGGCAGAACTCCAGCCGATATCTATGTGATCTGCTGTGTTGCAGTTCACCCTATTCTGCGTTGTCGTGGGGTCACACGGTGCTGTTGATTGTCCCACCTTTGACGTGAAACATAAACATGGAAGATCTGATACAGAGAGCATTTAGAATCATGCAAATGCGACCCCCGAGCGTCCTGGGGAAATTCCAGTTACTGCTCGGTGTTGATGAGCTCCAGAGACCGGTATCTCAGCAGTGGATGAAACAATTCCTCCGCTAGATTTTTACAGCAGGGTTTCAGGTGTAGGAGTGTTACAGAGTAAGATGCTGCGTGAGATAAAGCATACAATTTAAAGCACACAAATTAAAAACAACAAGGATGAAGTAATGTAGGGAAATGCACACTGACGTTGATGAAAGCACTACTAAGGTTACTCTAATTACTGCTGATAACAAAATATAGTAATAAAAATGATACCCACTACGGTATGAACTTAAGTAATCAGCCTCTGAGTTACTTCTTACGTTTTAATCTATCCTGAAAGGGAGTGATCCACCAGTAAGATGTAGCTGACGGTGGTGATAGATGCAGACCTTTTCAGCAATTCTCTCTGTCTTGACAGCTCTACTCACTCATCTGTGGCGCTGAGACCGCTGGGATATATCTCCCTGGGGTTTGTTTTGTATCTCAGCAGATTTTCTCTCTCAAGTGATGTTTTTGTTTGATGTTGTGAGAGACCGTGTTTATTCCTCCTTGGAGTCTGGATGGAAATGGCACAAATACAGTAACTCCTCACATAAACTAAGTTCAGCTTGTTCTTTTTCTGTTTCTGACCTTCAAGGGATGGAAGGTCTATATTTAGCACAGGTCGGGATTTTAAGTTGAATGTAGGTGCTAATACATCTTTCATTCAACGAAAGGATCCAGAAACAGGGCATGAGGTGGGGTGTAAGCATTTTAGCTGCATTAATATACTTTGTGGAGTTGGACGGGAAAGAGAAGCATGGAGGAGGCAAGCAAATACAAGCTTTGAGCAGGTTATGAGGAACGGCCGATGTGCTCGCAGGGTTGTGAGGGGCTTTCTTCAGTCGCAGGAAACGTGGGAGAGAGCCATGCACTGCTGGGGGAAACTGGTAAGCCCTAATGCCCTGGTGTATTCCAGGGATCTCCGCGTCGCTACTGAAATCTCTGTGCGATTACTTTCATTATATCCCTCTCCCCGGGGTCATGAAATGACGTTCTTATTTGCAAGTACCTAGGAGTTCTTTAATACGTTCCATAAAGGTAATATGCCAATAAAACTCATGTTGGATTAAAAACCTACGTGTTATAGGAACATATGGGAAGAGAAGTAAATGCCCGAGAACAAAAGTAAGATCCTCCAGGGTGGTGGCAGTGAATTGGTAGTTTTGCTCCGTTGAGAGTTTCTCGTTGGGTTTGGCGTAGGCATGGGCAATCTGCTTGTGCGTGTCTGGAGAGCAGGCCAGCCATATGGAAACAAAAGGTTATTCTTTGGAAGTGCAGGTATTGTTTTGTAGGTGACAGGTTAAAAAATAAGTAGAGCCAAGATCAGTAAACTCTGGATTTTAGTGATAATGACATAAACTGTAACTTTAGGACCTTATTGCTTCCTGCGTTGCCTTGGTTTAAATTGCACAGCTGAATATCATAGTACAGCCAATAGCAGTCCAGGAGCTTGTGGGGGAAAAAAGGATGGAAACCCATCTGAACTTACGACAATGACATGTTTATAGAGTGTGATGGTTCTTATATCCTCGTGTTGCACTAGTCACCTAAAGACTAAGGTCTTGGGAATCTCAGAAATTGGAGCTAGCGAAGGGTTTTTAATGAGAGGCTTGCAATTGTTGAGAATATCTGCATGGATCTGAGTTTTGGTTTAGATTCCTTCTTGTCCTCTTTACCAGTACAGAATGTCTTCGTATTGTGTATTTCTAGCAATTGTAAATGGGGAATAATTTATTATTGCTTGCATTACATAGCAGAATGTGTGTCTCAAGCACAATAATTGGTAGAAAAACTTACAAATGGTTGTGACAGCACCACCCGCTGCAGTACAACAGATGTTTCTTTTTTTAAAACTCGATCATTGTATCCTACCGTGACTTAAATGGGTTAAGGCAAGGTTAAAACTTTGTCCTCTGTAATGTCCATAATTCACAGCTTGCTTGTAATAATGTCATATCGCTAGAGAAGTGATTCCCATTTGTAGCATCTGAGTCTTGGACATATTTACGGATATCCTCTCTATCTCTTTATTATCAGAAATTCAGGTGCAGATAAAACAATACCTTCTCTGAAGATGCTGTTAATGAGTTAATTAGTACAATGAACATAAAAATAGATCTAGTAGTCAGAGCTGTAGTGCAGGAATGTATCAGTTTTATATCACCTTATTATAACTGTGATGGTTTTTTTGTTTTGGTGGTGGTTTTGTTGTTTTTTGCTTTTTCTTTTTTTTTTTTCCTTGATTAGAAGTACTGCTCAGTCTGTTGGAACTTTCAGGTTGAACTATCCCTTTTCTCTCCTGTTTTTACAACACCTGCTTAGCTTAGGCATTCATTATGGTGGTTTTACATGTTAGTAGCTGTGTTTATCGGAGATTATAAAATGCAAAGAATTGAGTATTTATTAAATTTCCCTATGAAGAGATTTTTACTTTGAAATTTACCTAGGTGCTGCTGCATACTGATACACATGAATTGGAAAGATTGATTTTTGAAAGACTGCAGCATTTTTTTGTTGGTAGTAAATTGCATTCGGAATTAAAAGAGAATAGTAGACTTCTGTTGTCTATCGGCAGCATGACAGTGATCTTAAAAAGCAATCTCTGCCGACAAATGATGCTGTTGGAGGAAAACCTTGCACTCAGTAGGCTTCCTCATTACTGCAACTTCTGCATAAAATAAAAAGTACAGAGAGCTTTGTTATGAAAGCTTGAGTGCTCCTAAACTTTGAGGCATGGACTTGCAACATGAAAGTGTATTGCCTTGTTTCAGAGATATCTTTATGGCTGCCCTTTATAAAATATCTTTACATTTCGCATTGGAAAAACACACATGCTCGCTGTCTGCTGCTTATATTTTAGCAGCCTGGTTCCCAGAAGGTTTTACAGCCATCTGAATTTCTGACATTTGTTACCCTGCGAACATTAGTCTTTGGGTAGAGTTCTTTATTGTGGTGGTTGTAATGACCATAGAGCAAAGTCTGTTGAGGTCTGTGAAAGTATTGATCCTTGTAGGTCTAAGTAGTCTCTAAATGCTTCCTGGGAATGTTGATACTTCTATACATCAAAATGTAGAGTGCTGCTTTCAGCAGTTTTAACTGTGCCCGCAGTATGGGCCTCGTTTAAGTCTTTGAAACTGAGGAGGAGCCTTTGCAGTGAATTAGTGAGGCTGGATCTAGGTCTGTGCCAGGGTGTTACTTGATCAGAGGGTAGTACTGAGAGCATAATGTGAAAGCTAGTAGATAGTGTGGTAGGTCGCCATTCAAAATACCAGCAATGCCTCATTAATCTGAACAATTACTATATTAATGATGACTTATGGGGCTTTTGTGAAGACTTTCACCCTGAGTTCTCCTTCAGGAAGAATTATATGACCTTGTGGATTAATCATCCACTTTAAATAATATAATGGGCTAAGAACTCTTAGAAGCTGATTACAGGGAACTTTTGTGTACAACTGGGGCATCTCACCTTGAAGTAAGTAGAAAGCGAGGTGGTAGTGGTCTGTTGCTTGATCAGGAGGTGAGAGTGAGCTACTACTGTGATGCAGCTGAGGGAAAGGTGAGGTATTTTTACTAGAAGCGAAGAAGCTTTAATATTGTACAAGAAATCATGTAAGACCTCATTGGAGATAATGTGTATAGTTCTGTCATGTCTGTTCCAAAAAGGTGATTTTAAACTGGGAACGTGTTCAGCGATGGCTGCAAGGATGTGTGCAGAAATGCAGAATCCATCTGATAAAAATGGATTAAAGGGAGTTGCTTTTTTGAGCCTAGCAGAATGAAGCATGTGAAGAGTTATTCGTACCATGTACAAATTCAGTGAGAGATAAACATCAAGGAAGAAGAAGAAAATTTTTAAAGGACACTTGTTATAAGAGCAAATGGTACAAAATTTTAAAGAGTAAGTTCAGCTTGGAAATTAGAAGAAGGTTTCTGACCACTCAAGGAGTAAAGATGCCAGAGTTTTGTTAATGACTGATTCCATATACAGTTATTTCATTGACAAATCTGAAGGGGGAATAGTCTTGGGATGGGAAAGAGCAGAGGCAGGCTGCAAGGATTTGGTAATTTCTTATACTGCTGCAGCTGGAGCAGCACTTCTGAGCAAAACTTCACATGCTCTGCTTCACTGATAGTTCTCTGTGTATGAATGAGAGGAGGTGATTATCATTAAAAGTCACCGCGGTGATGTGTATGAAAAATGTTTATGGGTAAAGACTTAGTGGTTTACTACTTCTGTGTGCACCTGGAAGAGGGATGGGACGTTGTCTGCGTGAGGGATGATATCTGCTGACGTCTTAACAGCAAACAGCTCCTCTGGCCCGCGGACCCAGCCATGTCCCCTGGCGCCACAGAAGGAACGAAACCAGCTGCGGTGCCATCCTGCATGTGGGTGTCCTTGCTTGGTGGTAGTAGTTGGGGTGGTTTGGGGACGGGAACGGTCTCTGCTCCTGTTCATAGACACCGTGGCTGGATCCAGCCCTGCACACGTAAGTTCTTCATGACTGGTACATGGTATTTTCTACTTGATGACAAATAAGGTGGTGGGGTGATTGATCTGCCAGACTAAGACAATGCCAAGTATCTATCAGACCATGAACGTGATTCCAAAAGACAGGGAAGAAACAGTTCCCTGACAGTGATAAGTTATGATGTATTTACTAGGTCAAGGTCTTTTGCTAATGTGGAAGTGCAAAATGACAAATGCTTTTTAGGTGAACTGTGCTATTTTAAGGTGTTAAAAAGGCATAATAAAGACGTGGTTTGCATTTCAATGGAAAGGAACAAAAAGAGAAAATCTCTATGTATGTTTAATAATTAGATTATTGAATAAGAAATCTAACCTAACAGTTAAAGGCATTGAACCAAAAATGTGAATGAAACTATTCGGGGCGAAGCAGTAAATGAAGAGACGAGAACATTTATATCTTATTTCGGGCAGAAACTAGAAGTTTAGAGAAATAGAAGGTTTGCTTTTGTAGCACAAATAACTGGGTGGGGATGAGGTAGCACGAGGATGTGTGTGACAGAAGTCTGACTCTCCTCAGAACCTGTTCTATGTGTTAATTTAGATGTGATCGATGTGACGGTAGTTGCGATTTAACGTGGTAGTTTATCTTGCTGTTTTACATGGCTGTTATCGTTTGTATATCTGTAGTATATACAGGGATCTCAGTATGTAAGCAGATACATGAAAAAGCAAGTAAAATAAAAAAACAACCAAGAAAAAAAAATACAAGAAAATGCTTACTCTATTCTTTCATTGAAAGAAAACTCTCAATGAAAAAAGCCTCACTTCATCTACTGATGAAGTGCAGCTGTTACAAGCGATGTCATACACGACAGTCTTTAAAGAGAGAAATGAGGAAAAGTGGCCTAACTGAGGCTAAGCTTAAAAAGCCAACCCAGCAAAACATCCCCTCGCACCCATCCTGTGCGAAAAAAATACTGACTCTATAGATTAAATTGATGTTTGTCCATAGCTATGCTTATTCTGAACTATGTAAAGGGAAGGTAAAACCAGAAATCGGTCAATGACCTGACTTGAATGACGAAAAATGCAATTCATGGGATAAAAGTTACTGAAAAAAAATGCGGATCTCACCAGCACATATGCAAATGTTTAGAAATCAATACAGCTCAAGCCAGAGCAGTAAATAAAGATGAGCGCTGCAGTCAGCTCTTGTAACATTTAAGCATCTGGTCTACTACAGTTAATGCCAAATTTAGTTCATGTAAAATAGATGTAAATGAATGTCTGTTGCAGAAGAGACTAAAAAGTGAATAACTGCGAAATGGAACGTAGCGGCGGCAGAGTGACAAGAAAAGAGATTTCAGAATTATTGTGCAAAAATCCCAAAAGCCAACAGCATTTTTTGCAGCTGCAGTCGGGTTAACAAACAGGATTCCAGGATCTCTTTGGAAGAAATGCAGTCAATGTTTCAGGAAAATGCATTTTTGCTATTTAAGAGACTGGCTAAGCAGTATCTATTATATTTTGTCTAATTCCAGTCAGCATTCTAACTATGCAATTTCTCTTCCAGAGCTAAAAGCAAGCTAACGCAGTATCTGTCTTAGAGAAAGCTTTTCTTTTCTGCTTCACACAATGTCATGTCAGCTCTAACATGGATCTGGGCAGAAGGGATGTGAGCGCTTGAGTGCATGGTGCTCTCAAGCAGACGGGCAGGCAAGCAGGAGAGAAGGCTAAGGCTGAGCCAGGAGGCAAAAGGGAGTTGGCCAGTACTTATAAAGACTGTAGAAATTCCTTCTGTCCTCTCCTCTCCTTCCTCCCCACCATCAACCCTGCAAAGAGGTCACAAGTTTGGAACAGAAACAGTCACACTTTGTCCCTGCAGTTTCTCCTTGGACCACGAGGAAAAGATTAATTTAAGTCTCAGATCTGGACTTCAGAAGATAACAAACATCCCTTTTGCAATATGACTAGGAGTATTTTATGATAGAAATAGTTTCTGTGGGTGAATTGTATTTTTGTTCTTTCAGTATTTACAAGTTGAAGGGTTTGCAACACACGCCATTGGAGTCGTCGTCTTATGTCTGGGCATTGGGCTCATTGGAAGTTGTCCAAGTCCTGTAATTTGCACCTTTATTATACAACATCGGAACAATTTCCTCTCTTTGACTTCTCTGGCTGTCTACCATTAATCAAATATAACAATTTCAAAGGAAGAATTATTTATGCTATCAAAAATACTATTGTGCATGGCGATTGAGAGTTGCTTCTTCCTCCCTGGTTTTTGTATCTTCTCAGTGGGAGACTGATATTTAGGTGGTCCTTTGGAAGCATAATATTTGTCATCATGGCTGCTGAGGAGGAATAGGACCTTGGCCTATGGTCTCACTTAGGAAGTTGTGAATTAGGATATAAAACAAATATTTAGCTTCACTAAACTGAACAGCAAAACATGGCATGTGACAGCTAAGTTGCAGTATCTTGCTTATCCATTTTGAACTTCCTTGTCAGAGTTTTAAGTACTTCCACTGTTAGAGGCACTGAATTTCTCAGAAATCCAGCAGTACGCTTTCTTGTGAGTGTATCACAATTTTTCCTCCCGATCCTGATGTTTGTGCCTTTTCTTGTGATACCAAATGAACAAGACAGTGTAGATCTTGATGTGAGGACACCTTTGCATGAGGGATCGCCTATGGGGAACAGCAAATCCTGGGGATTGCCTATACACTATCAGCTGCTTACATTTCTAGGTGTCATTTTCTCAAAAGATTCAAACAAAACCAAGGCTAGACAAACCATAGAAGTGAAATGTAGAAGTTCTTCAGACACCTGTTCAGTAAGGGCGTCCTGCAAAAATATAAAGACTCAGTGATTATACTCTTTTATTCCACTTCCATTCCGTGGCAGTAAGATGAAGCTTTATGTCCATCTGGCGATTTCTGAAGCCTTCTGTGTACTTTCGGTACTACTTTGCTATAGAAAATATAGCTGCCTAAAAGACATGAGAGCAACAAATGAGTAAGACTCTCTTGGGGGGAGGGGAATCATTATTCCATTTTTGAAGCCCCGTTTTAATATGCTTGTTAATAATCTTGGTCAATACCAAGACTGAAAACTTCTGCTGGGGAGATGATGCCTGTCCAGAAGTAATGTTGGATATTTTGATCTTGGAGAGGAGCTGAGGCATTTTGTCAGTGCTCTGGCTGCTTCCCAGTTACTCCTCTCATTTTCATAGCAGCTGGTAACCTTGATGGAAACATCAACAAGATGATGTGCTCCAAATTTGTTGAAACTTTTTTAGTTTAGAATGAGATGCCCCAGAGATGCCCCTTTCAACCTCTTTTCAGCCTCTACATCTTCTAGGTTGGGAATCATTCCTGCAGCCAGGCTTTTAGTTCATGCTTCTCCTGACGGTGTACGATTGGCTTGTTCAGGCAGGAGCTGTGTCCTGGAAGAAAGGAAATCCTGCTTTAAATTAGTATAATCCCTAGTAGAAAGACTTACCTATCAAAGTAAGGTCAGAGTGGAAGTAGCAGAAGAGGTTCTGAGTACAGATAGACCAAACTAGTTAGAACTAGTTGAACTGTGATTTGTGAGTGCTTTCCTACTTTTAAAAGGTTTTATCAGAATACCAGCCTAGATCTATACCGGTTTGTACTCTGCTTTGCTCTCACCGAGCCTTTTGTTCAGCTTCATTAAAGTTCATCTTGTTGTAAGATTTGAGTTTGGGGGTTTTGTTTGTTTGTTTTGTTTTGGGGGGGGGGGGTGTGTTTGTTTTGGGTTGGGTTTTTTTTGTTTGTTTCAGTATATTAGGGGCCATTTCGTGTTAGCCAGTACTAAGAGAATTTGCTTCAGTTTAATTCTTCTGAGGCTTATGTATTTTGACACTGTGAAGGCAGCCTCTGCACAGTCAAAGGTGTTATGCTCTGTGCCCTCTTCCCCTATTCAGAGGATTGCCTGTGGATAGGTGACTTCATGTGCAAGGTGGCTTCCTGGGTAAGGACAGGTATGTGTTATATGCTGTGGCAGACAGGCAAGGCTTGTCTAGGCATGACCTTAAAAGTCCTTCACAAGCAGGTTTCTGTGCAAGCCTTTTTTTCTCACTTCAGATGATTCTTCTCTAATGGCTTGGCATTTTTTTTTCCCCTCAGTTCTTCTGGGAGAGAATAAGCTGGAGTGTAGATTTCTGTAGATAATATTTAGCCTTTCTCCTTTCAACTTAAATATTTTGTTGTGCTTATCTCACTTGAAACTTAATTTAGAGGTTAAATTTTGTCCATTAGTACGTGTACTATCAAAGCTGCAGTAGGCTTTGGGGAAAAGCTATGATGCATATCAGAAATATATGATGTTAGCTTTATTACAGGACTGTACTATTCAAATTGCCACCCCTTACATCTGTGGTCGTCATGAACTGTGCAAAAGGCCAAGCTGTAACTAAACAGTACTGTATCTGTGTTGGGGATGTGCCAGTGGCATAAATGGGGAATACAGCAGCATGTAATAGCCTTCTGGACTCTTGAGCTTTATGCCTTAGACTGATCTGCCAGCTCAGATGCTTATTTGGGAGAGCAGTCATTGGAGTTTCAGTCATTGCAGCTGATATTTCTTACTCTTACCGGACCTGCAGAATGTTATTTTTCAGATACTTAGTGGCATCTGCACCAACAGTTTCTGAAGTTCCTGTGCATGTAACGTCTTTGGTACAAAATGTCTTGAAGAGCCGCAATCACTAGAGTGAATGATCAGTTTGTAAGTGCTAGTAGTAGGGGACGGTATCTTTACCCTTAATTTTACAGATGAAATCCTTTCATAATCTGTATGGTTGAGAACTGCAATTCTAAACTGAGTCGGGACCATTGTTTTATATCTGCTCTGGTCAGCTTTTAGTCATAATATAGAATCTGCTTTCAGACACATTTTATTCTTATGCGCCTCATATGCATAATGACACAGTGACTTTGTCCTTGGTGTCTTTTCTAAAGATAATTGCTTTTTCTTTTAATGCTACACAGTTTTAGGTGGTATCATAGAATGGTTTAGGTTGGAAGGGACCTTAGAGATCATCTGGTTCCAACCCCCTGCCATGGGCGGGGACACCACCCACAAGGCCAGGTTGCTCAAAGCCCCATCCAACCTGGCCTGGAACGCCTCCAGGGATGGGGCAGCCACAGCTTCTCTGGGCAACCTGTTCCAGTGCCTCACCACCGTCATAGTGAAAAATTTCTTACAGAGATCTATTCTAAATCTACCCTCTTTCAGTTGGAAGCTATTACCCCTCGTCTTATCACTACACATCCTCATCCTTGTAAAAGGTCCCTCCCCAGCTTTCTTGTAGGCCCCTTTCAGATACTGGAAGGGGCTCTAAGGTCTCCCCGGAGCCTTCTCTTCTCCAGGCTGAACAGCCCCAACTCTCTCAGCCTGTGCTCATAGCAGAGGTGCTCCAGCCCTCTGATCATCTTTGTGGCCCTCTTCTGGACCCGCTGCAACAGGTCCATGTCCTCCTTGTGCTGAGAACTCCAGAGCTGGATGCAGTCCTCCAGGTGGGGTCTCAGGAGAGCAGAGGGGCAGAATCACCTCCCTCAACCTGCTGGCCACGCTTCTTTTGATGCAGCCCAGGATGTGGTTGACCTTCTGGGCTGCAAGTGCACATTGCCGGCTCATGAACTTCTCATCTCATGCTGAACTTCTCATCAATCAACACCACCAAGTCATTCTCAGGGCTGCTCTCGATTCATTCTCCACCCGGCCTGTATTTGTGCTTGGGATTGCCCTGACCCAGGTGCAGGACCTTGCACTTAGCCTTGTTGAACTTCATGAGGTTGGCACAGGCCCACCTGTCAAGCCTGTCCAAGTCCTTCTGGATGGCATCCCTTCCTTCCAGTGTGTTGACCGCACCAAAGAGCTTGGTGTCGTTGGCAAACTTGCTGAGGGTGCACTCAATCCCGCTGTCCATATCGCCAACGAGGATGTTGAACCGCCCTGGTCTCAGTACTGACCCCTGAGAAATGGCACTCGTCACTGGTTTCCGATTGGACATTGTGCCATTGACGGCAACTCGTTGAGTGCGACCATCCAGACAATTCCCTATCCGCTGAGTGGTCCATCTGTGAAATCCATGTCTTTCCAATTTAGAGACCAGGATGTCGTGCGGGACAGTGGCAAATGCTTTGCCTAAGTCCTGGTAGATGACATCTGTTGCTCTCCCCTTATCCACCAAGGTTGTAACCTTGTCGTAGAAGGTCGCTAGATTTGTCAGGCAAGACTTGCCCTTGGTAAAGCCATGTTGGCTGTCACCGATCACCTTATTTTCCATGTGCCTTAGGAGCGTTTCCAGGAGGATCTGCTCCATGATCTTGCCGGGCACAGAGGCGAGACTGATGGGCCTGTAGTTACCCGGGTCTTCCTTTTTTCCCTTTTTAAAAATGGGGTTTGTGTTTCCCCTTTTCCAGTCAGTGGGAACTCCACCAGACTGCCCCGACTTTTCAAATATAATGGAAAGTGGCGTAGCAACTTCATCCGCCATTTCCTTCAGGACCCGCAGATGGATTTCATCAGGTCCCACGGACTTGTGTACCTTCAGGTTCCTTAGATGGTCTTGTACTTGATCTTCACCTACAGTGGGTGGTTCTTCATTCTCACAGTCCCTGCCTTTGCCTTCTGCGACTTGGGCGGTGTGGTTAGAGCCCTTGCCGGTGAAGACCGAGGCAAACAAGCCATTGAGCACCTCAGTCTTCTCCACATCCCAGGTGACCAGGTCTCCTGTTTCATTCCAGAGAGGGCCCACATCTTCCTTGGACTTCCTTTTACCACTGACATAGTTTTTCTTGTTGTCCTTGATGTCCCTGGCCAGATTTAATCCTATCTGGGCTTCAGCTTGCCTAATCTGGTTCCTGAAGCTCGAACAGTTTCTCTGTATTCCTCCCAGGCTACCTGTCCTTGCTTCCACCCTCTGTAGGCCTCCTTTTTGCTTTTGAGTGTGTCCAGGAGCACCTTGTTCATCCATGCAGGCCTCCAGGCTTTTTTGTCTGATGACTTCTTTGTTGGGGTACATCCCTTCTGAGCTTGGAGGAGGTGATGCTTGAATACTAACCGGCTTCCTTGGGCCCCTCTTCCCTCCAGTGCTTTATCCCATCGTATCCTACCAAGCAGATCCCTCAAGAGGCCAGAGTCTGCTCTCTTGAAGTCCAGGAAACTAACCTGCTGTGTTGCAGGCTAGTTCTTCCCTGCTTGGGATTCTTTTGCCTTTCAAAGTCAGCATGCACTTCTCTTTGATTTTTAAAATTTAAGCTATTAAAAGGTGCGGCCAGAACTCATGTGTAGCCAACAGTGTTCCATTGACCTGGTGACTCGTCAATCAGAGGTAAAACATCTAGAGGTGCTCCCTTTTCTCTGTGGTTATTTTCAGTTTCTCACATCTTCCACACTGTCACATGTCCCAACTTTTTTGTTTCATTTGCTTTCTTCTTCCCCTGCTTCTTCCTGCTTTGTGTTACTTCCTGAAACTTTTGGAAGAGAGAAATACAATACATCTGTCCCTTCTCTTGCACAGAGTTTGAGCAAAACTCCAAGTTTCCTACTGGAAATTCTCCCTCCTCTTGGAAGCCCAGCTGGCATTCCTTCTCTTCAGAAATAGCTCTAGAGATTGTATTCAAAATGCTATTGAAAGAGGCCTCTTGACCATTTCTCACTTGGGTCTGGGGTGCTTTGTCCTCTCACATCTCATTTAGCATGTGCTTACCGGGAAGAGCTGGATTCAGCCCCATCCGTTGTGACACCCGCCGATGCTGATGGGGCCCTTTTCAGCAACCGAGAAGAAAGGTGGAATCGGTGCCAGCCAAGGACTTCCACTATCCATTTATATAAAGGAAAAATCTTTCTAATGGGGATTGATTCCTTCTTGTTGCTTTAGGTGCATTCTTCCTTTTGTGTGCGGTGACTCACTCTCTGGAAGATGGGTCAGCAAATTTCCATTTTTCAGATAAAGGTTTAGATTGAATTTGCAGCTCAGTATTGCAGCTCACTTGCTCTCAGGATATTAGCATTACTTTGCCACAGTTATAGTTTTATATGGATTGGCAGCAGCTTTTACAGGCAGCCTGAACTTCATAGAAACCGAACTTAAAATGCACAGAATGAGAAAAATGCCTCTCTTGTAAGGCTCCTGCTGAGCTGATAACAGTCTACAGGAAGACATCTATTTAAACAGGAATAAACACGCCTTAGGATGCTTGGATCCTATTTTCAGCTTTATTAAGCTATTTTCAGCTTTATTAAGAATGCTGTGTTTAATTTTTCCAGCGCTTCCAGCCCCATTAATTTAGTTTACACTGCATTTGGATCAATTAGCGCACTTGATGATAATGCACTATTTGCCTCTGCCTGTTTAAAACAAGAGAAACAACAGGATGGATTTTCAGTGGATTAAAGAATCCGATTAGTCCAAATGGCAAATCTCAGGCTGGCCAAGTGGAAACAAAAATTCCATGTTGGGTAACTGTCCAGTGGATCTATTTTCTCACTCCAGTGACTTCTTAAACCAATTCTTCTACTGACATCTTGGCTTCAGGATTTTCCTGCCCAATATACATATTCTCATGAAGACTGTACTTAACAGGAATACACACAAGTTAATAATAATAATAGAGGTAGAGCCACAGAATGTTCAGCAAAAAAAATAAAGAGGACTGCTTCAAAACTGCAAGGATATGGAAAGACTTTCTGATGGGATGGCAATGCTGTTAGAAACCAGTTGAGATCACATTCAGTTTTCCATTCATCAGCAAGCGTCTTTACATTTTCTTCTTGGAGATTAAAACACGCAGGGATTAGGACAGTAGAGGAGGCAACCCCTCCAAACCTGAGCTGTGCAGTCTTACTCAGTGCATAATCAAAATGCTAATATGTGAAATTTTCACCTTCACTGGATCTCTGCGACCTACTGGACGTCATAAAAGGAGGTCAAAGTTGTTCTAAATTTTTGTTTCATTTTTGTTTTAGAGAAGTGCTTGCTATAAAAAGC
This sequence comes from Burhinus oedicnemus, assembly GCA_008921705.1. Taxonomy (NCBI): domain Eukaryota; kingdom Metazoa; phylum Chordata; class Aves; order Charadriiformes; family Burhinidae; genus Burhinus; species Burhinus oedicnemus. The sequence goes on from VFFE01007487.1 coordinate 1,422,783, forward strand.
AAATGTAAGACATGAATTTTATTACAACAATTTTCAAATACAATAGGGGATATCTGGTACAATTTCAGATCCTAATACCAACTGTTCCTGCCCTCTGCTCGAGTGTTGGCAGCATCAAATTGTGGTTATTAATGTAAAGCAATGCTTGCTACAGTTTTATTTGGGACATATACATTACTGAAGTGCCAAGGTGCAATATGTGAATTTTATCTGCCAGAGAATATGATTCAACTTGGAGAAACTACCTCTATTTATCTCTGCTGCAAAATTATTTTGGAGGTTGTTATATTGTCTTATTGCACTGCGATCCTTTGCTTTTTCATGAGTGAATAGTATCACATTTTTCCTGGATGTTTTGAGTGTTTATTGTTCCCATGGGATACCTTGTTTATTTGTCTTGCTTCTGGTCTGTCACAGCATTTTTAGTTTGACGCAGATTACTTACAAGTTTGCACATGGCGAGTCTTGTAATCTCATTTGCTTCACCAAACTTCATATGCAGCTCTGAGAAACATTCCCATCTCACTGAAGTACCTTCTCAGTGGCACAATACAGATAAAGGTAGATATAAGTCACTGTAAAAATTGTGTTGTGACGCTGAATTTGTTGATTTATTCAACAATAACAAGATAAAAAGCAATAGGTGAACGACCTAGGCTGAGTTCCCTTGAGTATCTAACTGATATAGAATTATTTTATTCCTTTATGTTTCTTTTGGAAACAACAAAAATCAATTCTCCCTTAAGAATCTTTGTTCAGCTTCTTAATGTCTTAAATGTGTATTTAAATGCCCTGATACCGGTCAATTAAGTAAATGTGGTTGTGGATTCTTAAAAAGCAGAGCTCTTTATTGGAAGTGGCAAAATCTCAGTATTATTGGTATCTGATACTCCACCGTAAGAAAATCAGTCTTTATCTTACCCTGTAGTTTTTGATGTTCTGCCAGCCCCTTAGAGCTTGAGAATTCCTGTGCTGACTAACGTGCCATATAGATAGACCGCAATTTAAAAGGCCTGTTTTAGATAGATGTAATAGTCTGTGGCAGTACGCTACAGGCATGGCAGTCTGAGGAGTCTTGCCCTGTTGCTGACACTAACTATTCTGAGGATAAATAGATGACTTCAGACTCCGGATTGCCTTTCAGAAGAGAGGAACCACAAACGCGTCAGGGTGTGCACTCGTGTGCAGTAGAGTTCTCTCTGTAAAGGTTTGGTGCTGCTGTCCATTACTTTCCTTAAGCCCATTTGGTGCCTGTACAATTCCCAGAACTCTGGCTTCATAATGACATGTCAGCTCCTGGAATCGTGACATGTCAGTCACAGGAACGATACTCATTTTAACTAGAATCACAGAATAGTTAGAGTTGGAAGGGACCTTAAAGATCACCTAGTTCCAACCCCCCTGCCATGGGCAGGGACACCTCCCACTAGACCTGGTTGCTCAAAGGTCCGTCCAACCTGGCCTGGAACACCTCCACGGATGGGGCATCCACAGCTTCTCTGGGCAACCTGTTCCAGTGTCTCACCACCCTCACAGTCAAGAATTTCTTCCCGAGATCTAATCTAAACCTACCCTCTTCCAGTTTGAAGCCATCACCCCTCATCCTATCACTACATGTCCTTGTAAAAAGTCCCTCTCCAGCTTTCCTGTAGCCCCCTTTCGGATACTGGAAGGCTGCTGTAAGGTCTCCCCAGAGCCTTCTCCTCTCCAGGCCGAACAACCCCAACTCGCTCAGCCTGTCTTCATAGGAGAGGTGCTCCAGCCCTCTGATCATCTTTGTGGCCCATCTCTGGACCTGCTTGCTTTCTGCCCAGTGTATATTTTTATTTAAAGTTTTCTGTTTATGTAACAACAGGACACCGTTATTCTGATACTGCCCAGCAGCAGTAATATTTGTTTGCTATTAATGACTGAGTATATATACTGTAAGAGTTTTATTTCCTTTTGGTATGCAGTATTATTCATTGTGTAGAACAAACCTAGTAATTTTACTGAGAATTTATTTTGGAAATAAACCAGCAACAACAACGATAGAAAACTTCACAGAGCTGTTCAGAGAGCATCTTTTCCCCACAATTTGACTCGTTTTGCTTGCATACATTAGAGACGACTGCTTGATTGCTGCTTGGTGAAACCATACTTTTTTTTTTTTAAAAAAGGTCCAACCTTATTTGACTCAAAAAGTATCTTTAAACAGAAATGGCTTCTGTACTCAACCAAGTGTGTGAGAACATTCTAAGTTTAAGATTTTAGGACTTTTATTTTATTTTTGTTTTTGAAAATCTCCATTTCGTTTGAATGGAGATGAAGCGATTTCAAAAGGTTTCTTTACTCTGCTGTGGTGGTGGTATTAGTGAGGCAATAGAATATTTAAGTACTTGTGGTGGTCCTGCTTTGGTTTTATTTTTTGCGTGGCATTTTTAGGTGTGTTTTCAGGTTGGCACCAGTGTAATTTGAAACATGACTGTCTTGAAAATAAAAAAACCTGTTGTGTCTGCTGTGTCTCCGTGCTACACATCTGTATCTCATTCTTGGCTTGAGTAATATGCTTTGGCATTAAGCAAACTGTCGTTTACAATTATGCTTGTATACACTGATTTCCAGTGAGATGTATGAAGACTAGGTACTACGTGAGAGAATATACTACGGTGTATTACGTTTGTGATGATTTTATGAACCATGGTGTAGCATTGCTGTATTTCGCATACCTGATGAGTGGCATTTTACTATGGACCCGAGTACCAAAATATTTCACCATTGCATTGCAAAGCGCATTCTCCTTTAGCATCATTTACACTGGGTAGATAAAATAAACATGACCTGAAGTAGTTTCCTTTCTAGTCCAGTTTCTGATTGCTCACAGCAATTGAAATATTTGGAGATGCCTTTGCATCAGTGCATAAATCTAATAATTTTCTTTTCATCTCCACGTATTTCCTCTGTAGCTGTCAGTTGATGCTTGAACGCCAGTATTTCAAGCAAGGTAATTCTCACAGAAATCTCTCCTAGTGTTTGTGACTCGTTTCAGAGAACGCATGCTTTGTGGAGCTCATTTGCTTGTTCTTTTAAGATGATACTTGTAGATTCAAAGAGTATGTTTTCTGAAACTATTTTTAGATCAAAGATTCTAGTGAAACCTATCGAAGCTCCATTAAGCTGCATTGAAGGGCATGACGTGAGGGGGTTCAGATTGTTTCTGTGTTCTCCAGTCGGGAGCTCATCATCTGCCAGAGCTGCTGTTACCGGATTGCGGAAACCCTCAGTCTGAGGGATATTGAGAACAGAAACATGCATGTGCAGAAAAAGTAACTGCTTTAAAAACTGCCTCGCTCTCCTCTATAGAAGCCGGTCACAGCAGGCAGCTGGGAAAGCTAACAATTAAGTGAATCTTACCTTCTTTCTTGTCACAACTTACATAGAAAGAATTTCCACAAATCATGTCATATAACTGCGACTTTTTCTTCCTCCAGATCCCTGCTTAAGCCTTACTGCTGGCATGATGTCTGCCAGGGACTGCGCAGTGGTACAACTGCTGTGTGGCTGTGGTAGATCCCCAAAGCCGTTTATTTCAAAGAACTGTGGAACATATGTGATTTTTCCTGCATGTAGTCAGGGAATATTGCAATTCAGTTATATTCTCTCTGTTCTAAAATTTTCCAAACATAGAGCAAAATTTTATTTTATTTTTTTTTTATCAGGACATGATTAAATGGGAGGTTTAACCCAGACTTGGGAAGGAGGCTAACCTCTCCCAAGGCAAAGACTGAATTTCATTCTGTGGAAAATGTTTTAATATTACAATTAATTTATTTTTTAGTAATTTCTTACCTCCGAAGACTCTTGTAATTCTTCTGCACTTTAGGATGTGTAGCTGGGACTTTTTTGGGGCATAGTCACCAAATGTATGTAAGAATATATATGGTATGCACGTGTTCAAGTCTGCTAAGAGCAGGCAAAGCTATTTGTTGTTATTCAGGGAAGCGCGATGTTACGAGCGAGTAGAAGTGTGTGCTACAACAACAAAAATAAACACCATGGGTTTGCTACTTCCCCACACAGCATTTAATGGGTATGAAGCAGTTTAGTCATGATATCAGGGAACTGATACATCTGTTAAGAGAAATGCATTCTATGCACCATAAAATTAAATGTTGCATTACCAAGCAATAAGGCAAGTATTCCTGTAGTCAAATTTTGCAACCTAAACATTGTAAAATGATATTGTAAGAAGGCGGTACTGGAAATCTGTTTTGCAAACATATTCCATTAGGAACACACGCTGTACTTGATGGAAGGGTTACAGCTGCCATCCATGGTGCTTTATTTTTTCTACATTAAGAATATACTGTGTACTGTTAGCAGACTGAAGCGTAAGAAGGATATTTCACATTTACGTTGAACTTTAGCATTCTAAGTGAATCCAAAGTACTAAGAAAATCTATATGGCATATGCTCTGTGGCGCTACTGAAGCGCTATTAACAGGTTGTGAGGCAAACACACACTATCCGGAATGTTTTGCATGCATTGGGGAAGAAAATTTTGGCCAGACACACCAAGCTTTAAGTACTGCGCTTTTGAAAAATTCCAGCACCTTCAAGGCCCACTCAAGCCAGTTGTAGAGATTTTTCATCACTTCGGTTTCTTGAAGCACGTGGCATTTTGATGGTGCCCATACGGCAAAATACAGAGCGCAGGGATGCAGCGTCATTGAAGTGAGATTTGTGACCGAGGTGGTGCTGCTCTGTAAGAAGCAACTGAGAATCTATATTTCATCTTCCTTTCCCTTTACTGTTCCTCAATATGTTACTACCCAGTGGGTTCTCTATAGAAAAATAACAGAGGGGGAACAGGTGGCAGAAACTTAAATCAACGTTTTGCATGCTTTCTAGATATTAGCTAAAATGTTTGTGTCATTATGTGCATATGTAAGGACACGAGTCAGCGGTATGGTCTTATAAATTGTGACAGAGAATGTACTCCTCAGAGTCTTGTAGCTTAAGAATTTAGGGGCTAAATTCTTAGTCACTGTGTAAATTGATATAGACTTACTAATTGACACTAGCAGAGAGCGTTGCCCCTTGGGTTTCTAAAATGCTCTTGGCTGAGTCAAAGATTATATACACAAAGATTATATTTGCTTTTCTACTCTTACTTGTTAAATGTGTTCTTTATTAAATTATATTTCTGTAGTTAACTCTGTTCTGAAAAAGTGCCTGGCAGATTCGGGTTCTTAATGCGTCTTCCTCGCTGGGGGGTTCTAAGGCTTAATTGTTCATAATCTGTAAAAGCTTGAGATGAAAGGATTTATGTAAAAGCAACGTATTATGATGATTATAAGGCTGATGGTGATGCATATCACACCTGCTGTCACACCAGCTTGAGCAAAAGCAATCTCTGCCTTTAGACTGAAATTTCTGTGTCGTGGTTTTATCCCAGCCAGCAACTAGGACCATGCAGCCACTCCCTCGCCCCCCTGCCCCCAGAAGACTAGGGAGAAGAGGGAGAAAAGGAGGAGAAAGGGGGGGAAAAAACCCTCACAGGTTGAGATAAAGACAGTTTAATAGGTAGAACAAAAGCCGTGCACGCAAGCAAAGCAAAACAAGGAATGCATTCACTGCTTCCCAGCGGCAGGCAGGTGTTCAGCCGTCTCCAGGAAAGCAGGGCTCCATCACGCATAATGGTTACTTGGGAAGACAAACGCCAAAACTCCAAACACGCCACGCTTCCTTCTTCTTCCTCCAGCTTTATGTACTGAGCATGACATTATATGGCGTGAAATATCCCTTTGGGCAGTTTGGGTCAGCTGTCCCGGCTGTGTCTCCTCCCAATTTTTGTGCCCTCCTGGCCTGCTCGTTGGCGGGGCGGTGTGAGGAGCAGAAAAGGCCTTGACTGCCAAGCAACAACCACAAACGTTAGTGTGCTGCCAACAGTATTCCCATCTCAAACCCAAAACATAGCGCAACACCAGCTGCTAGCAAGAGTCAACCCCATTCCAGCTGAAGCCATGACACTGTGTAATGGTAAGAAAAATGTCACTTTTCAGTGCTTCTTTTTTCCCTATTGAAAAATCTGGTGGCTCTCTCAGATTAGTCAAAACATTTAAGTTAATTCTCTTTTCTTCTGAATGAACCTTATATTTCGGAATAAAACTTACTTGGTCTGATCACTTTAGGTAAATCCAGATGTTGAGATGAACGTGTCTTTTGCCACTGGGAAAGTTAAAAGAATTGCTAGAAATCTACTTTGTTTCTTTTTTTTTTTTTTTTTTTTTTTTGAGAAAACTCTGCCGTTGGTAATATTTTAGCTACTGAAAAGTTTTCTGATTTACAATGTAAATAAGCACTGAGATCAACTGTGTCCTGTTAATACTTATTTGCATTCTCTTTTTAATCCAAGAAACGCAAAGGTCAGAAAAACTGTAGAAGAGTGCAAAAGTTATCCAGACCTAAGAAAATCCATTATTTAGTGTGGTATGTTTTAGTGGTGTGTTTAAATCTCTCTTCCCCCACCTCTCCAACCCCCCTTCATTCTTTTCTTTGTTACTCTTTCTTTCCCTTATATAAACTTGATTTGAATGAGACAGAATACCCTGGGGCATTGCTGTTGGGATACCGGGCTTTTCATCTCTTGATTGCCTTCTTGGCAGCATCTTTAGTGAATTCAAACCTTTGTCTGTTAGAGACTGCAAGGTAAGCTAGATTCTGTAAATTGACATTAACTCTTAATTCTGTTCCTTAATGGGGAAACGTCTATATCTAATATGGCATCTTTCTTGATAAAGAGTGAAGGCTGGGTATTGTGGATGAGCTCTGAAAGCTTCACCTGCGGAAGTCCCTCCTGTTGTGTAGTCAGAGAATTCTGATCTCTGGAACTGACAATTCCCATCCCGGTGTTGGTCAATAGAATGCAATCATGCTTTGAAAAAGGCATTTTATTTTGGGTGGAGTGTCGTGGCAGAATGAGTGTGACATAAAAGGTGATGCGAAAGCCCATTAGAAAATGTTTTTAGAGATACCACTGCAGCTGTTACTTGCAGCATATCAGAAGTATAATATTAAAGTCAATGATAGATAACACCTCAGGTGAGGTGTCTGAGGACTGGAGGAAAGCCAGTGTCACTCCAGTCTTCAAAAGGGGCAAGAAGGAAGACCCAGGAAACTTACAGGCCAGTCAGCCTTACCTCCATCCCTGGAAAGATGATGGAACAGTTCGTTCTGGGTGTTATCTCAAAGCATCTGGAGGAAAAGAAGGTTATCAGAAGTAGCCAACGTGGATTCACCAAGGGGAAGTCATGTGTGACTAATCTGATAGCCATCTACGATGGCGTTGACTGGATGGATGGATGAGGGGAGGGCAGTGGATGTTGTCTACCTTGACTTCAGCAAGGCTTTTGACACCGTCTCCCACAGCATCTTCATAGGCAAGCTTAGGAAGTGTGTGTTGGATGAATGGACAGTGGGGTGGATTGAAAACTGGCTGGCAGATAGAGCTCAGAGGGTTGTGATCAGTGGCACAGAGTCTAGCTGGAGGTCTGTGACAAGTGGTGTTCCCCAGGGGTCAGTACTGGGTCCAGTCCTGTTCAACATATTCATCAATGACCTGGATGAAGGGATAGAGTGTCCCACCAGCAAGTTTGCTGATGACACAAAACTGGGAGAGGTGGCTGACACACCAGAAGGCTGTGCTGCCATTGAGCGTGACCTGGACAGGCTGGAGAGTTGGGCAGAGAGAAACCTCACGAAGTTGAACAAAGGCAAGTGTAGGGTCTTGCACCTGGGGAGGAATAACCCCCTGCACCAGTACAGGTTAGGGGCTGACCTGCTGGAAAGCAGGAAAGCAGCTCTGTGGCAAGGGACCTGGGAGTCCTGGTGGACAAGAGGATGACCATGAGGCAGCAATATGCCCTTGTGGCCAAGAAGGCCAATGGCATCCTGGGGTGCATCAAGAGGTGTGTGGTAAGCAGGTCGTGGGAGGTTATCCTCCCCCTTTACTCTGCCCTGGTGAGGCCGCATCTGGAGTACTGTGTCCAGTTCTGGGCTCCCCAGTTAAAGAAGGACAGGGAACTGCTGGAGAGGGTACAGCTAAGGGCTATTAGGGGACTTGGAACATCTTTCTTATGAGGAAAGACTGAGGGACTTGGGTCTTTTTAGTTTGGAGAAGAGAAGACTGAGGGGGGATCTCATCAATGCTTATAAATACTTAGAGGGAGGGTGCCGGGAGGATGGCACCAGTTTTTCTTCAGTGGTGCCCAGTGACAGGACAAGAGGTAATGGGCACAAAGCTGAGCATAGGAAGTTCCATCTGAACATGAGGAGGAACTTCTTTCCTTTGAGGGTGGCAGAGCACTGGAAGAGGCTGCCCAGAGAGGTGGTGGAGTCTCTGACTCTGGAGACATTCCAAACCCGCCTGGACGCCATCCTGTGCCACCTGCTGTAGGTGACCCTGCTCTGGCAGGGGGGTTGGACTAGATGATCTCCAGAGGTCCCTTCCAACCCCTGTGATTCTGTGATACTGGCAACCTTCAAAAAAAGTGTTTCTGAATATAACACTGTAGAGGCTATGATTGCACCCAAGAAACATGCTCGCTTCCAGCCACAACAAAAAATGCTTTCTGAAAGTTTCTCTACAATTTCAAAAGAGAGTGTTCCTCATAGAGAGAATTACGATAAAATAATGTTTTATTAACCTTTTAGACGTGTTTTTTCTTACAGCTTACTCAACATTCTGATGTTTTTAATAACCTATGATTATTTGAGGATGCTAGGTAGCTTTTCATTAAGCAATATATAGTAAATTTTTCACACGAGACAGAATATTTCTTACAGGTAAATAGACGTGTTTTATTGGTGAAGGCGCCTATCAGTGCTACAGGGTAAAGCGAGAAGAGTGAATTTAAAGACTGTATGTGTGTTACATTAGGGTAGAATCCAGCTAGTCTTGTGCTGAACGTGTCTGGAGTGCCTTTGTATAAGCTGGAACTGTAAAACACACGCAGATAGAAAATTATTTCTGTTGTTTGAATATTCCATATACTGTACTAAGGTCAAACAGACCTAAGATCGCATCCATTGTCTATTGAATTCAGGTTTTTTCCAATGAGTTCAATGGGATTTGGATCAAGGTCTTTCTAACATTGTGATAATAGATCAGGCAAGGGAAAACGCTGCTGTTGTGATTCTGCAACGTGCTGCTTTATCCTTAAATTAAGATTGATTAAGCATAACTGATTTCTAAAGAAACTGTGAGCCACAGTATCGCAGCCAAAGTGGAAGCGGGTCAGAAGTTTCACATCCTCTCTTTCTTGCTTTGTAATGATTGCAGTTTTTAGGAGGGTGTTCTTCTGTTTGATTTGTTTCGTTAGCTCCACTGAACTTTAAATTGAAATATATAAAATTATCATTTATGTGTTATGTTTGTAAATATAAATTATTTTATACCTATTTCTTAAAAAAAGGGAGTATAGTAAGCACGCTGATGTGGTGCAAAGAAAAACTCCAGTAATATGATATGTCACGTCATTTCTCAAAGTAAATTTCAGTTTGGTTTTACAGTTTTAACTGTTGAAATGAATTGTGAAAGATGATGTTCAGTTGGTTTGTGGAAGAAGTATTCTGCCCTATTTTGTCATGCTTAGTATTAGGTTACTAGGCAGACAGCTGCAGTTGGCTTAAAATGGTGCACTAAAAATATTGAAGAGTCTGGCCTTGAGGAAGCAGGGCAGTAAAATGGCAACAAGAATATTTATTTAGCACAGAATTGTCTGGGGATGCGAGAGATGCTTTCAAAAGCGTAGTATTTCACAGGGCAAATTTTATTATATGACTTTTGTCTCTTACTGCTTCTATTGATCTTTTTATATACGTTATAGAAAATTGTCATATATCTGTTTTCAGAGCCATAAAATAAGCTTGACATCAATAAGTGTTTCATATATGTCCTTTTACCAATAAAGTAGAATGGGCAGATTCTGTCTATTCAGTAGTCTTTCTGAATTAATTTAATGAAATATAGCTTGTTTGTTCACTACAAAAGATTTTAGGTGAAAATGTATTAATCAAGGTGGATAACTTACACATTCAAAAGTAAGTTCCATTATTGGGGTAATACAGGGGAAATTATTAGTATATATCACTGTGATTCATTGTACTAATTTTAAGGATGTTGATGTTTCATTTTTCAAAAAAATCCAGCATCTCCAGCCAAACAGCACTTGAGCTCACCCTGAAAGCATCCAGACGAACGGCCTGCTGCTTGCGTACAAATGGCTACAACTTGATTGCGTATCAGTCAAGCAAAACACCAAGCACTGAGAGACTTTAACGTCACGTAACAGCAAAGAAAGGGCCCGCTGCTCAGAGTTCAGTGCTTTCTGAGAGATACGCCCAGCCTTCCAAATTCACCTTAATCTTAATTTTGCAAGCGCTGTATGACAGAGCACTGGGTACTCGGAAAGATTCACTGCTACATCAGCTAAAATAGCCTAGTGACAAATGACAATATTAGTTCACCACTTAGATAAATACAAATAGTATTGGTAGTATGCAAACAGATACACACACATACAGACTCACAATGTGTATGTATGCCTGTATCCGATATCTTTGACATCATTTCTTCCTGATATATTATTCTTTATAATCTTTCCAGGTACTTTTCTGTTTTCCCCTTTTTCCTTCTTTTCTCTCCCTGTGCATTGCCTCCCAAATTTGAAAGGATTCTTTCATGCTTTTCCGAGCGCTTTGAAAAAACCTTAATTCTGAGTTCATTGATCTTTGTTCAGACTTAGCGCTAACTAGTAGTCTTGTACTACCAGGATTTGGAATTTTGACTATACTAGGTAGCAATTATGCAAATTACATTTGTAAAGTACCTCTTATACGTGAAATCTAGAGATATAAATCAGGAATAATAACTTTACAATAATCTGTGAGAAGGCCTCAGATTTATAGGCTCTTCCCGAACTGAGCTAACTCTCATACATACCACACATAAAATCTGAAGCATAAATTAGGTTGGAAGCCACTCACAAAGGTGATGAACTTCCCAGCTAAGGATTTGTCTTCCAGTCTCAGCTGTGTTTGCATCTTGATTGCCAGACTGACCTGCACTCTCCTTCCTGCTCCAACACGTGGGATGAAAGTTATCCAGGACAGTTCTTTTCCCCAAAGTTCATTCCTGCCAGATTTGTCCTTCTCTGACTCCAGCCGGCTGTAAAAGGACTCCAGTGGCATTTGGCCGACTTTGTGTTAAATAAGTCGTACCCTGTATCCAATGGACGTAGTTCACTGAACCAAGAAGAGTTTTGTACTTTTGTAGATGATAGCGTCACACTTGAGTACAGAGAAAAAGAGCAGAACCTCTGCTGCTGCCTTATTTTGTTTGTGTGCTTTCTCCTTACTTTCTCAGCTGTCCTCTAAACCCGCCTCAGCAACTGGTATCATCTGATTATTCTGGTATTTGGCTTACATAGTTGGATTGTTATCAGCTGCGACCTTGTGTGTACTTGGCTGAGTAAATTCAATCAGCTAATGAAATTGTGGTCTTTCCATCAATTGATTATCAAATTGCTTGTGTAGTTCAGCTAGCCCATCTCTTTTCCAAAGCTGCCCATTTTTGTTTACCCGGGCAGTCTGTGCCTCACTCCTTCCTTGCCTTTCCCAAACATCCCTTTTTTCACTTGACATGCGCATATAGTGTTTGAGTCTGGCCAAATACCGGTGGACTTCACGGTGATTTTACTGACCAGCCTGTTGAAAATAAATCGGTAAAAAAGCATTTCGAAAGTGCAAGAGAAGCCAGTATGACTTTCTGTCTTATGCCACCCAGTGTAGCGGTCCCAGACACCTGCTGATTCACAAGGTGAACAAAGATGACGTCAAGGATGGTGCTTGCCAAGGCAGGGACCAGGAGGAGCTGTGGTTTGCATTTTGGGTAGGAAACACAGCACAGAGCAAAGAGCCTGCGGTGAACACCTGTAAAGGATGGATTTGCCCACCTTCATTTCCCCCCGCCCCAGCTCCCTGTGCCAGAACATAATCTTTGAGCAAGTAAAGGTGTCAGGTGGAAGTCGCTTTGAATTCCAGTCTTCTAGAAGACTGCTGTAGGTTTAATTATAGGGCAGCATTGACAATATACCTGCTGCTCTATTTGATCATGAAGTCCATTTTACGCTCTTCACCGTAGGTATGTAACACCCACTGAAGCTGACACGTGCATGTGAGGCCAGCTACCGGATAGTTAGGGATGGATGTGAGTACCCGGTACTTTGGGCCAAAACGTAGAAAAGCTGCAGGTTACTCTAGTGCTACTACGCAATAGCAGGTGCTGTCTTGTGTGCTGTCTGAAGGACACGGTCTCCGCTGGAGCTGCATTGCAGTCGCCGCTGCGGAACAGGCGGATGGCCGCTCCGTGCTGCCGTTGGCCTGACGTGCTGTGGCTCACTTATGGCAACGTGCTCGTGGTTGGCTTTGTCTGTGATACGGGAGTAGGTGTGGGTTTGGCCCATATAAGCGCGTACAGTATACCCCGTTGAACAAAACTGTGTTTTCCTTCTTTAATTAAGAGCTGCTCTTCCCTGTGATGGTGGTGGGGGGGGAGTTTGCATTTTTGGTATTGCTGTATTCTTTCCTCTTCTGCAAGCTATGGTACGTTTTATCTTTCTCTGCAGTGGTGTTCCTTTTGGTACTAATAGAACTATTTTTTGCAACGCTTTTTTTTTTCTTGACTAAAGAAGAAATGGGGAAAATCACGAGGGAGAGAAAAGCAGTGGAAGAAGCCAAAAGTACCCACTGCTAAGGCACTCGCTTTTGAAGCTCTTCCATCTCTTTGTGCTGTCAAGTCGAAGAGGTCAGCTGCTTAGTAAACAAATCGTACAGATGTTCTTAAAACACTGGTGTTTGTTACTTATTGGTGGTGTTGAGATGAAGAGGAGACAGGGATTATCCACTGGATAGAATTCATCAGTTGCTTCCAAGTTCAAATTCTCAGAGTTTGAGAATTTGCTTTTTCTCAAATGGGAGAAGATGAACTCTAAATAGATGAAATGCTTCTATTTTAATTGAGTTTCCCTTTTTGAAAAATAATGGGCAGATAGGACAAAGGAAAAAGAAGGAAGTACAGTGTATTATACCTACAGTTGCATTACAGTAGGTCATATTCTATGTCTATGGTAACATTGCAGTGGGTAATATATTTAGCTGTAAAAGCACGCTGTACCGGGGCAACATCAAGAAATCGGCCTATTAAAAGGTGCATTTAATAAATATATATCAGTATATGAAACTTTATAAAATATGAATGCCACAGTATTATTAATACTGTGATGTTTTATTATGGCTTTATAGAAAATTTAATTTTTGCATATATCAAGAAATAATATTTAATGTATATCTGATTTGGTAAAGTGATTTCTGTGTCTGTTCATAGTCAAGTGACTTTCCTTTAAATTTGTAGGATGATTCCTTGTTTTTCTTTTATTTGTGTTTTTCTTTTAATAAAAATATTTTTATATATTTATAAGTATGAATATTTTATTTTATAATAATTACTGCATTACACTTGGAAGTAAGAGGTATTTGCTCAACATGAGGGTTCCGCACTGCAGAACCTGCTTTCCTATAGTAGCACGGTGAAGTATTGTACTGTGCTACCATACAAAAAATTAGAATAATCATGGAAATTCTTTCCGCTCTGCAGGAAAGCAGGCTGGAACCCAAACTGTCCAGCTTTCCCCAAGTGTTGTAAGCAGAGGGGCTAAAAGGAGACTACAGTTTTCAGTAACAGACAGTACAAAATATTTGAAGCTACTGTTGGCATGCCTCCCTCCCACAGGCTGTCTTGCACATTGCTGCCTAGATCTAGGGAAGGACAAAAAAACTTGCAAAAACGTCAGACAGGTTCCACACCTTCCACTCAAAGAGGCTCTAGCTCTGCTAACTTCTTCTTTTCCTTCTTGGGGATGTCCGTAATCGCCTCTTTGGGAGGGGAGACAACTCTATTTAACTGGACAGGGGCAAAGAAACTGTACCCTGTAAATATGTAAGCAGTGGGTGCGCGGCTTGTGCATGTCCAGGAGCGTGGTGCCAGGTTTGTGGGTACTTTCATGCTGCTTTTTGCGGAGCTCCACAGTGAGACTCCCCTGTCCCTCCAACGTTATCACAAAAATGACATAGCCAGCAGATTTATAATTTTGCCTGTTTCCATTCTCTACAGATCCATCATCAAGGAGGACGTGCATCCAAAATAAAACATCTCCTCTGCAGAGAAATTATGTCAATATAGGAAAGGTCTTTATATGAGAAAGGCTTTTAATTTGGAGGAAGAAGTCTGTTAGCATTACAGAGATCTGTTCACTTTGGCAGAAGCCTGCTGAAATCAATAGATTCTGTTTCTTTTACATTTGGAATACTGAATAAGGCTCTTACTGATGGAGATTTACCCTCGTAGACTTTACCCTTATGGCATCTTCACTTAATTTTCTTGATAAAACTTTTATTGCAAATTCAGTAACCATTCTCCTTTTTAACAAGGTTGCCGGCTTGCAAATAATTTCAGAGAAAGGATCTCTTAATGGGAATCCATTAGCAAAATACGATCCAGCCACAATTTCTCTTTCTTGTGTTAACTTTCTCTGAGTTAGAAGGGAGTCTGCAGTCGAAGTCTGTAACTGCCAGTTCTGTGGGGGTGTGTCCCCCTGCAACAGAGTTTTGATTTTGAAGGGTCTAAACCACAATGGAAGTCTTGGATACCACAGCCCATAAGACATATAAGAAAGCATAAGCACCGAAGCAAGCAGTTTCATGAGAGCATGGACGCTCCTGTTGATTGACTATTCAGTCACTGAGCTGCTCCCTGTGGGGTCCTGTTGTCCGTAAGGCATAGGTACAGAAGTGATGTAAAGATTTTCCTTAATTAAACTCTTCTGCTAAGGGTGTAAAGGAAAAATCTCATTGTTGTAAATGAATGAATTTTGATAAAATGTTCTAAAAGGCTTCAGCCAGAGGCAGAACTCTTACAGAAAATAGTTCAAATAAGTGAAGGTTGGTAAAATTGCTAGCAATTGAAACTGAGTTCCTATTATTAGAGGTATTGAGCATTTTTAAAATTCAGAGTGGTGCCAGCAGTACTGCGTCTAATACTGTTAGCTCTCTTTCTGGCAGCTAAGGAAAGTAGCCTTTAGACAAACATTTTGATTTTGTAACTAAATTCTCAGATTTGTGGGTTTGATGTTCCTACTTCCTGCAAGCCTACAATGCAGGAATTAGAGGGTTTGTAGAAGAACCATCTGGGGAACAGCAGGATGATTCTGGCACTCTTCTTTGGGGTTTTCTTTTCTTGCGTAAAAATACAAGAATAAACCACCTCCCCCAAACCCACCAAAGCCTGAGCAACAAAGACAAGCACCATTAGTCTGTATTTGTAGAGGAATTTTCAGCTTCTGCAAAAAATGAAAAGGAGATTTGAAATCTTTCCTTCTGCAGCCATTGCCCGGCTTCTTCGCCAACTTCATATCCCCTCCGACATCCATATAACAACTTAGTGTCTGGTTGACTCCTCATGCGCTGGACAGTAGGGAGTCCCTTCTTACAGGAACCTGTAGTACAGCAATTCCTTCTGGTGTCCTTGTGCAGATAGTGAGTTTTTGAAGTTGCTAAGATGTGACACCTAAAGGATAAGGGAATTTCAAAATGCTCGGCAGTTAAGTGCTAACATATATGGATGTGCATACAGGAGGCGTGTTTAGATACAGATATGTAGGAAGGAATAGAAGGATAGAGAGAGAGTTTTGACCCATGGTAGGCATCCCAGTCTTCCTCTCCCAGATGCTTGGCTCTGCCGGTAGCCGTCGAGACCTGGCTGCTGCACTGGTGTAACACAGTTTTTGCACTAATGGGAAAATATTTACATGACCGGCCCTGTCTCGTAAGCCTTTCTCTGTTAGTAATCTTAAAAGTGAACAGAAGAAAGCACCACCTTACTGTGCAGACCTAGGAATAGGATTTATTTTAAGAAGCACACGTCGCACGTTAGTAAATTGGCAGTATTGGTTATGGCGACAAAGAATACGTGTGAGAGCTCTGACTGAAGCCCTCTTACCTACCTATCCCCGTCAGCTCTAATGACTTTCAATGAACGTGCATGATTGCTATAGACAATAAACAGTTTTATTTTTTTAGGCCCTTTATGACATCTTTTATTTTAAGACCCCTGTGTAGTTCTTTCCCAGTGCAACGTGGCACAGATTGTCAATGAAATATCCACTTTTTTCCCCAATATTTTTCTACTTTTGCCCTTTATATCTGCTCTGCCACAAATTCTCTTTCTTTTGATGTCATGAAGAAATGCATTACTACTTCACGAAAGTCTCCGCTTACTCTCAATTTCAAACCAGAAAAAATGTAGATGGAGACTGTAACTTGCCCCTTCTCTGAGAATTCTGAGACTGGAAATGAGCAAACATTCTTTCAAGAGCTATGGAGGGAATGTTTTGAGTCTCATCATGTTTTTCATATATTTTTCCACTGTATCTTGTACCAATATTTTCAGCTTTCTGCACAGTTATAATTTTCTACAAATATTTATATGCAAAAAAGCACAAAATGCCTACTCTTAAACCATATTTCTCTTCTTCCCGTACAGTAGAAATTGACTGGTTTGAACATAGATATATTTCAGAAGATTCCCATATGAAGCGTGTGGATTGATGAGCAGGAAGTCTTACTGGGCAAGAACCATGCGTTCTCCACAGCACGGCCTTGAGCCAGTCGGAGGAGCACTTATGATGTTCTACTACCATCTTCTCTCGACCGCTTTAGCATTCTTCTCCCTGTGTTATCCTCCATAAAATAGTATGACGTGCTACAAATTATATATGTAGAGTAAGGCAGAACCATTTATCAACTCAGTCAAGAGATATGAAGATGTGCTTTTTTGCTTCTAAGTGGTTAACAATTGCAAAAGATTCTTTTTTATGCTTAGTACTTTATTCAGTTTATTTTTCTTTTTAGTGCATTGGAAAATAAATCTTAAACATTTCTTCTGTTATCTAGCACTTTAAGCCTTTTCATAGCATTTGTAACATCTCTTTGCCAACACCCCATCTGTGATTTTAGCTTGCAGGAAACACTTTGCAATTCTGTTATTAGCTTAGATGCAGAGAGCTGCTGTTTAAATATTAATTGTAACTTCCCTCATAAGTGCAGTCAAACCCACTGCGTAACTTGTTCAATAAATATCTAGGAGAGGGTGGGGGGAGTGTGTCGTGGGTAGTGCCTGCTCTAAATCTTAGAAAAGGTCTCACTCGAGTTATCAGTGCAAAATAGATCATGTCCTGATGCTTGCCATTTCCTTTCCTGCTCTTACCTCAATTCCATTCCTCATACGCTCACAACAAAAAGAAGGAAAAAAGAATCATGTGAAACTGCAAGCATACTTCTTGCACAGTTAGTGGACTTCCTGTTAAACCCGCTGTAAGTGTGAGGACCGCGACACAGCACTCACAAGAAAAGATGTGAGATCCATCACTTGTTTCAAATCCTAGTTACTGGACAAATGCGCTCCTGAAGTATTGCTCTGTCAAGAATCACACCTCAGTTGGGGCATTATCTTGTGGTTGAGCCCTTCTCCTCTGTTTTCAGTCATGAGCCTCACCCTATCTCATTTCTCAGTTCCACAAAATGTACTTTACACCTAAAAAAGGAAAATATTATGTGTTTACAGACATTTTGGTAAAGTGTATTTGACAGAAATGAGAAACAAAGTACTTAACGCCGTCTGACCAGCCTGTTTTCTGTGGATCACCAGAGCATTGTAATTTTAACACTCGCATTGGGTATAATTGAAAGGAGATCAGCTCTATTAAAATCGTAGGTTGTATTTTTCCCTCTCTTCTTCTTCCAGATGGTTATTAATCTTTTATTGGTGAGGTGGTTTGCCTACGGTGTAATCTGAGATTTTTCCTCATGTCATTTAAGTGAGTTACTTCTCTTTATGTTTGCAGGTGGACTGAATTTTAATGTGCTGAATTCTGTTAATTGCTTAGAATTTAGATGTTTTTCTTAGTATCTTGCAAATGTATAATAAATTTTAAGAAAACTAAGTAGTACCCACATACTCCTTTTATTTTTCAGCATTCTGTGAAGAGGGGTGCAGATATGGTGGAACTTGTGTAGCCCCTAACAAATGTGTCTGCCCTTCTGGATTCACAGGAAGTCATTGCGAGAAAGGTAAAGCTTTTGCTGAAACACACCTTCTTTTTTGGTAATGACAAATATGATATGCTGAATTAAGAAATAATTGCTTTCCATTCTTTTATTCTGCTTGATATTTTCTCTTCACTGAAGATACGACTGTTCCATAGCTGCCTTTTCCTAACTGAAAGCTAACCTTAAATTAAACATGGAAAATTTTAGACTATCAGGGATGTATCTGCTTTTGCTTCCAGTGGATGCTTTTAGTTAATTAGAGGGGACAGCAAATGAAAAATATTTACTCCACCTATTTCCTGTAGTGCAAGCTCAAGGTCACCATCTGCTTTTTCTGAATGTTGTGCAAATTAGACCAGAATTTGGATGCTTGCTTTCACTTAAAGTTATTGAATTCTTAAGATTTGATTAGTTTCTAAGTTACTGAGGCCACCAAATTTCATGGAATCACAGCCTATTAAAACATATCTTACTAGTGATGATTTGATCCTGCCTTATCCCAGATTTTCTTTGCATTTCAAGATTTGCTTCTGACAGCCTCATAGGTCCACCTTTCTGTTTGTTTCACAAAGATCTGGTTCCTCATCTACCTTAAATGAGCAGGAAGGGATCTTACAGAACTCCATGTAAGATTTTTATTGGATTCTTTATACAACAGGTTTGGGTTCTTATTTTGGTCGGTATTTATTAACGTTGTATTTCACTTAAATAACCCAATGATAGAGTTTTTTGCATTGCGTTTTTGTTAATAGACCTTTTGCACTTGCCTTTACTGGTGGAAATAAAGTGGATTGTTAACGCAGGTTGCATGATGCTAGCATGGATGAGATTATAATTGATGAGGTTTTTTTAAGGAAATAAAAAAGAAACCCTAGAAATAACTGGTAAAGGATAAATTAAATCACTGGAACCACTTGTTACCCAGAGATTATTCAGTAATTCGTGTGTAGCAGTGTCTGTTTAATACATGACTGTTCTACTATCATACAAAGTAATTTAAGCCCAGTTGTCAACAAGTCTGCTTGAGTAGGTTCTGAAAACTACTAAAGCTTTTTATGGGTCTGCTCGAATCACTGCAATACTGAAATCCCATAGTTTCTAGTTGTCAGCTTTGTTTCTAATTATTTGGGGATGAACTGGGGTGTTAATATTTTCACATAGAATATATTTGAGTACTGCATTATTTTTTTGCTTGTAGTCTTTGGGTTATTTGTTTTAAATCGAAATAAGCTCCTAAGCCTCCCGACATTCAGCAGTAAGTACTGGCAGTACACATGGGGAAGTAATACAAGAATTACCTGCCTTAGAACCCCACCTACCATAGCTCCCCAGCCTCTAATCCTGCTAGTTACCCTCTCCCATGTATAGTTTGCTCATTCCTTTCCAAAATTTCTGTTATTCAGAGGAAACAGTACCTTCAGAGGGTTGCAGGATACCAGAGGTGCATCCTATGTATGTGAAAATACGGTACTGCAAAAGCAGTACCTGACAAGGCGCATCCCAGAGTCCTGAGGGAATCGGCTGATGTAGTTGCCAAGCCACTCTCCATGACATTTGAAAAATCATGGCAGTCAGATGAAGTCCCCAGAGACTGGAATAAAAGGAAACATTGCACCCATTTTTAAAAAGGGTAAAAAGGGTGACCCTGGGAACTACTGACCTGTTAGCCTCACCTCTGTGCCTGGAAAGGTCACAGAATGAATCCTCCTAGAAGCTATGCTAGGGCTCATGGAGGACAGGGAGATGATGCAAGACAGCCAGCGTGGCTTCACCAAGGGCAAGTCCTGCCTGACCAACCTAGTGGCCTTCTGTGATGGCGTGACTACGTTAGCAGACAAGGGAAGAGCTATGGATGTCGTCTGTCTGGACTTCTGTAAAGCCTTTGACATGGTCCCCCACCACATCCTTCTCTCTAAATTGGAGAGAAATGGATTTCATGGGTGGACTGTTTGGTAGATGAGGAATTGGTTGGATGATTGCATCCAGAGGGTAGTGGTCAACGGCTCAATGTCCCGATGGAGGTTGGTGACAAGTGCTGTCCTTCAGGGGTCTGTATTGGGACCAGTACTGTTTAATATCCTCATCAATGACATAGCCAGTGGGATTGAGTGCGCCCTCAGCAAGTTTGCGGATGACACCAAGCTGAGTGGTGCGGTTGACACACCTGAGGGACAGGATGCTGCCCAGAGGGACCTGGACAAGCTCAAGAAGTGGGCCCGTGTGAACCTCATGAGGTTCAGCAAGGCCAAGTGCAGGGTCCTGCGCCTGCATCAGGGCAACCCCAGGTATCAATGCAGGCTGGGGGGTGAAGGGATGGAGAGCAGCCCTGCTGAGAAGGTCTTGGGAGTACTGGTGAATGAGAAGGTGGACATGAGCTGACAGTGTGCGCTCACAGGACAGAAGGCCGACCGTGTCCTGGGCTGTGTCAAAAGCAGGATGGGCCAGCAGGTCAAGGGAGGGGATTCTGCCCCTCTACTCCGCTCTGCCCACCTGGAGTACTGCATCCATCTCTGGAGCCCTCAGCAGAGGAAAGACATGGACTTGTTGGAGTGGGTCCGGAGGAGGGCCACAGAAATGATCAGGGGGATGAAGCACCTCTCCTATGAAGACAAGCTGAGAGAGTTGGGGTTGTTCAGCCTGGAGGAGTCTCCAGGGAGATCTTAAAGCAACCTTTTAGTACTTAAAGGGGGTTTATAAGAAAGATGGGGACCAGCTTTTTAGCAGGGCCTGTTATGATAGGACAAGAGGTAATGGCTTTAAAATAAAAGAAGGTAGATTCAGACTAGATAGAAGGGAGAAATTTTTTACGATGAGGGTGGTGAAACACTGGCCCAGGTTGCCCAGAGAGGTGGTAGATGCCCCATCCCTGGAAACGTTCAAGGTCAGATTGGGTGCGGCTCTGAGCAACCTGATCTGGTTGAAGATGTTCCTGCTTATTGCAGGGGGGTTGGACTAGATGACCTTTAAAGGTCCCTTCCAACCCAGACCATTCTGTGATTGCCCAAAGGTATCCTGCCTACTCAGGGAGCCAGTGGCTTTAGGCCAGCTTTCAGCTCGACTGTCTATGTTTCTTCCACCCATGAATCTTAAAACTATCTTTTTTCTTATAGCTGCGAAGGGACTTTCATAACTAGAACACAGAGTCTTTAACCTGTTGAAGTGGTGGTTTAAAATTGATAAATGGATGACATAACCATTGTTGACTCCTGTGTTTTTCATGTCTTTTGTATTGTTTTGATCTAAAATATGAGTTAGCACACCAGATAAAGGAAACATGGCAGGCATGGTACTCTCACTATATCAAGAAATTTAGAGGTAGATGTCAGAAGGAGCCAGCTTCTGTGTATAAAATCTATACGACTTGAACCAGAAGGAAGTTTATTTTTTCTTTGGAAATGTATAGGATTTACCGGTATGCTACAAGTCAAGCTAATGATGGTAACTTTGAGAAATCTGATGTGCAGACTGGTTTGCAAATGAATAGGGCTTTGCCCATGAGAAATTGTCACTTTTTTTTGTGTTAGAGGGGTTGAAAACTTCAGCAGGTATACCTTATGTCATGTGCATATTTCAGTGAGTAAGTGCGTATCAGATCTACGTGAGAACTGCTTCAGCCACCTGAAGGTGCATGTCCTGGAAAAACTAAACGTTCGGACTAGAAAGGTGATGAACCACCTTGGAAGCACGCTTCCCTTTGCTTACCTGCGTACTCCTCAAAGATGTAGTGCTGTCAGGAGGAGGAGGCACTTCAGTAAAGACCTCCCTCATCGTCTCACTGCATTTTGCTGCAGTGTTTTTAGAGGACATCTAAAGTATTCAAAAAACCATGTTTGTTTGGGTTTTTCCCCCTGTTGTCTGTCATGTTAGAAATAAACTCTTTGTTATATTTAACATATGGTAGCACTCTCTCCATCATTATGACACAGACCGAAGATGGTGAAATGATGGGACATGACTTTAAATCAAAGCTTAAATGTTCCTGGTAAAACCTTGTCTGATGGAAGCTCATGGTGAACTGATGCATATCAGAAGTAAAATGATGTGTTTTGGTAATGTATTCTATTCGCCACGGTGCATTTAAAAATGTCCTTCAAACCGACAACCCAGCAATTCCTTATACATTATTTGTGAGCTGAAAGGGCTCATCACTGGCTAAAAACAGTACGACCCAAATTGGCTTCGACATCATGTAAAGGGGAAAATGAACCAGAAATTAGAAATGTTGTTGAAAAGCAGGTGCGTTTACTTCTGAATATGAATCATATGTTACTCACCGTTTCTGACTGCCTGGTTGAAATGATGATATTAGGTTAATTAAAAATTCAGAGATATTCGAGAGGGGTAGGATTTATGTTGGTAATTTACTCAGGTGAAATTAAAATACACATTTAAGGCTTATGTACAAATACATAATTCAACATGCTGCTAAAAAGAATTACCTCTTGCCAGTTGCTTTGCCTGAAATGAGGAATCATCATAACGGTTGTGGGGCTGCCTTTTCTTTTTGAAGGTGAACTGCAGATTGATATCCAGAGATACTGTCAAGTAATTCCTCCTTCCACCCATTCTTTAAAATGGTGTTTCTTTAAGTATGTGCTTGGTGCTTCTTGCAGAATTTTTGTCTTTTTCTATTTAGGATCTGATTCGATCTTCTAATCAATTTTTTGTTTGTTTTGTATTTAGCTGGCCGGGGCTGAAATCAATGATCTCTGTGATCATTACCATTTGTGATCCTATTTAACACAGTTGTGATACCTGTGCTAAAAAGTTCTTATGTTAGAATTTTTGCTGACATATCTGTATGGTTCCAGGATGTACGTGCCTGATGGCTGAGCTGGAGATATGCATCCTTAACTGTATGTAGCAATGTTGGCTTAAGCCCAGGTGTATCCTTGGCAGGGATCCCTGTTAAAGGCTTCCGAGAGACGTTTTGGTGTGCAGAGAGGAATGCAGATGCAGTAGTCTGGGAGAATTCTTGGCAGCATGGACTCAAATGCCCTAATTTTCCGTCCAGTGATGCTTTCTCCGTCTCATATTTTTGCAACATTGAAAAAAATAAATCCTAGCTTTCCTTGAGCTGCTTTTCTCTCTCTGTGGATGAGCCATACATAGGTCAGGGGAGTTTTAATGCTGGTTTTGGAGACAGGGTTTGCCGTTAATCTGTATTTGTGGAATGTTAGTCACTACTGTCACTGATGAAGTGGTGAGGATGAGATAGGCAGGACAATCTACAATATCAAAGGCAGGAGCAAGCAGATGATCGAGTGCCCAGAAATCGCAGGCATTCTTTGAACACCTCCCTGCATTGGTAGTCCTGTGCATGGGCCGAAGAAATACATACCAACTCCGGTACAGCTCTGGGATGGTGACCAGTGGTGGCAGAAATGTCAGCTAAGGGAGTTAGTTACAGTATCTGTCTGTACGAATTATAACTTTGAGCAATGAGCAGGAGATGGTAGAAGGGTTTGAAGCAGTGAGTTCTCAGCTAGGGATTTTTTTTTTATTTTTTTTTTATTTTTTTTCTCAATACTTCTTGAAAAGCTGCAGGAAGGCTTTTGGCAGCGATGGGACATTGCCTCCAAAAGGGATTAAAAACAATTGCACCACACCTTTGTTCCCCCGGCTCGTGAACTCTACTGTCTGAGCTGGTACACGATGAATGGGGGACGGGATTGTGGTAGATCAGGAGGACATTGTGGAGGCTGGAGCTCAGAGAGGTAAATATTTTTGTGGTAGCTATGTGTGTATTTCTCACAGAATGATAGAATGCGGTCAAAGAATTACCTGCTGATTGTAAACAGTCAGACGCGAGGGGAGTGAAGCATCAGGATGTGATCGTTACTGGCGTTATTCTTCGTGTTGTTTTGGACTGTGTACAAAAGATTGTCTGATACTGGGGTGACAGGTCATTTTTCAGTATGTACCACGGCTGAGAAATGTGTTTTGAATCCCAATAATTATATTGCGAGTGGGGAAAATAAATAAATAAATTAAAAAATCAACACTTGCAGTATTGCATTAGTTCCGTATGGATTCTTCACTGCAGTCACAGATTTCACAGGTGTGCCATGAAATGTTGCTATACTTATATCTTGAAATTGGATATGTTGTGTATATGGCATGAAAAGGAGGAGGCCTTTAGCTGGTTTGTTGCATAATAGTTGGCAGTATCTGGAGTTGTTGTCTAAGAAGTTCAATACTTCTTTGTGTACTCGTCTTTTAAATCGCTTCTTCTGGAATATATTGTCTTCTGCAGTCCTCTGGGTAAAACCCCCTACAGTCTGTATTCCTTTGGACCCTGGAGATAGAAAAAAAAAAAAAAAGTGAGAATTGTATTTCCATGTGCTATTTCTTTTATTCCTAAGCCGGATCAATCTTTAGGTGTGTAGCTATCAAAGACATTTCAGTTGAGCAACCTGGTTTAAAAAAAATAAGCAAACAAAACCCAAAGCAAGGCAGGGGAAGAGATTTTTCAGTGAGTACGGTAAGCTAAATGTCAAAACTCCCTACCTTTCTCTGTCTAAGATCTTTTGTAAAATACGAAGCAAGGTTTATTTTGGGAAACAAACCAGCTGTGCAGCTGTGGGCACAAGGCTTTGCATGAGATTCTTTCTAAAGCTTCTCATTTCAAGGTGAGGCAAAGCCAGTATAGCGCGAGATAGGAAGGGTGAAGTGAACGATGCTTAGCTTATTACAGAAAACGCTGATTGTGGTTGAGAATGACACTCCTGAGGGTGTGACAGATCCAGAGAAGGCAGATGCTCCAGGTGGCTGAGGTTACCCTGCTCCATTTGCTGCCAAGCTGTTTACAGCATTTGCCCCAGCGGTGCTTATCGCAAAATGGCAAGGGGTGATATCTTAATGTGATAGAAGAAACAAAGCTGTCATTTGTAAAGATATCAGGGAATAGATCAAAGAATATCTGCTAGAAAAATCTGATTAAGACCGTCTCTGAGGATCAAGGGGACATCTGTCTGCAAATCAACACATAACTCTCAGTGGAAGAAAAAAGTTGTTCGATCTCACAGTGCCAAGCCAAAGAAAAGTGAAATCACCCAGACCAAGAACACCATTCATCCCCTGAGCTGAGCATAGCATGAGGAGACTGGACTCGTTTTTGTAGTGCTTATACTGCTCCGTATATGTAAAAGTTTATTTTTAAAGGGCAGGAAAAGCACTAAGCAGACACTGGGTTTGGGGTTTGGTGGGTTTCATTTGTTTTTGTTTTTTTCTGTTTGTTTGTTTGTTTGTTTCTTTGGTCCCCAAAGATGGCACCTAGTAATTGGGTAGTATTATATTGCTTATTCTGGCTGGGATTATGCTTGCTATTCTAGGTTCGTTCGATTTGAATTTCTCCACTCAAATTCCAGTTTATTCACGCTGACTAATGTCTATATGCCAGCTGGACATGTCAGGTATTGCTGAAGGATGCAGTTTTATCTATACAAGAGAAATACAAGATTTAGCTAGTTGACATTTAATTTGCATTTAGATTCATGCAAAACAATGTAATCAAGAGGTAATTTCTGTTGATCAGACTTTGTAATGCACAGATCCGAACCCAGATTCCAAAATCTTTATTCTCTTGCCTTAAAGATTAAGAAAAATAGCTTTAGATAGTGTCTTGACATGCCATCTTTCTTTCTGTCCCAGTTCCTGTTCTGGATGTTCTTGGATTAATACCTTCTGAAGACCCACTGTAGAATTTATTATAGAGCTTACAAAAATAGCTGCTGTGTTTTATTATTCCTTAGTTACCTTAGTAGCAAAATGAAGATACATGGGATATTTAAAGAAATGAATGGATGTGATTTCATGAAGTCAGTGGCTTTGCGTCTTCCTTTTGTAATGGCACGACA
Source organism: Burhinus oedicnemus (assembly GCA_008921705.1). Taxonomy (NCBI): domain Eukaryota; kingdom Metazoa; phylum Chordata; class Aves; order Charadriiformes; family Burhinidae; genus Burhinus; species Burhinus oedicnemus. Next base: position 1,448,846 of record VFFE01007487.1, read on the forward strand.
GGTTTGACTCCTTCACTGTGTCTTTCTTGCTGAAAAGGAGGCAATGAAAAATCTAAAAAGAAAATGACAGTATGTGCTGTGGAAGGAAAGGAAAAGAGTGGGGAAATTTAGAAGGAGCTCAATGGCTCGCTTAGACCTCCAGTGATAAAGAAGCAATTAACAAGAGGAGAAACTCCCAACAAAATTATGCCGTCTCCTTTAGGAGATGCCTAGGTTTCTTTTAGGTTCCCTGCCAAAGTGTTGGATAGTAACCTGTGTTCAGTCTCTTAAAAGGTTGTTAGCAATTGTCTTGAAATTAGAGATGGGTGGTCCTTGTAGCAGTATGGGGTGAACCGATTAAATTTATATTAAAAGTTGACTTTTTGGCGTGGTGAGGACTAATAAACATAGCTTTCATAGAACCATTTGAAAGCAACATGGCTCTTTAGTACATCATAATTTAGTGTTTGATTCAGACAAGTTCTACATGAGAAACATCCACTGCCACAGTCGAGTTGAACTTTCAAAAGGCCCTTTACAGAACAGGGCTTCATAAACTCTCTGAAGTTTAGGAAGATGCAGGAGTGTAAGAGCACTGTTCAGATGAATGCTTACATGAGCTGTACCAGTTGGAGTGTCTCTGCAAGCGTCCTTCTTCTGAACGTGGGGTTTGGTCTCTTCTCCCAAGTAACAAATGATAGGACAAGAGGAAATGGCCTCAAGTTGCACCAGAGGAGGTTTAGATTGGATATTAGGAAAAATTTCTTCACCAAAAGGGTTATGGAACGTTGGAACAGGCTGCCCAGGGAAGTGGTTGAATCACCATCCCAGAAGGTATTTAAAAGACGAGTAGATGTGATGCTGAGGGACATGGTTTAGTGGTGGATTTGGCAGTGTTAGGTTGATGGTTGGACATGATGACCTTAAAGGTCCCTTCCAGCCTAGACAATTCTGTTATTCTATGTTCTGTGACCCCCATGTGTCTCCGTTCCGGTGTTGCTGGCTGTATGTGGCTACCAGTGGAGCCAGCCAGCCATTATCTGGCTTGGAGTAACTTCTAGAGCAAAGTGAAGGGAGAAGTGGAGTGAGAGTCCTTGTGTTTCCCTAGTGCTGGTCTGGCTGCATGTCCTGCTGCTTAGGGAGCCTCTCGGCAAAGATAACACTCCTGGAGTTGCGCCTTATACTACTTGGGTGCTGTCACACAGCGGCATGCCTTTGTGAAGGGGAACTTCTCTTTTGGCACTAAAGAGATGTGTGGCAAAAGGATACGGCGCATTTCCTCAGGTTGAATGTAACTATGCAAATGGAGGGATGCTGGTATGGTTTGTTTCCATAATATGCCTGGAAGATGCAGAGGGCAGTGCAGGGGTGAAGACAGTATTCACAGCCAAAAAGGAGGTGCCTGTCTTTCCTAGGAGAGACAAAAGCAGGCTGTGAGCAATACAGGCTATTCTAGCTAAACAGGTAAAAATTGTTAGGGCATCTTTTTGCCCCCTACTTAGCACCTGCAAATCGCTGGGGGAGAGGGAGGTTTGTTTATTCCTGTTTTCTTTGTTTGTTTCGGCTGCTGCTACACACAGAGCGTGAGATGTTTATTCATCCATAAGTTCTAATTATGTACTACAGGAGGAACATCATGTTTAGAAAGACACAGGTAAACTAAGCAGTAACAAACTTCTAAGCTCTAAATATAAAAGCCCCATATTCCCTCTGAACCTCTTACAGCCGTCAGCCTACAGAGGCGAATTTTGTGCAAAAGCGTTGCCCTAACTGAGGCGTTGGAATTGGTTCCCTGCTGGAGGCCGGGTTGCTTTGGCCTTTTCTTGAAGTGCTCGGTCCCTGAACTAAGTGTTCATCCAGTTCATCACCAGGAACATCTCCCACACCTTCTGTGCAGTCATATCTGCTTCAGTTTCCTCTTGGATTCGGAGGACCGGGCAATGGGATTTAAATTTGTTTCAAGTGGCAGAATCACCTCTTGAATTATATTGAAGAAAACTGAGGACTACAAAGCACTCAAAAAATGTGAGCAAATATTTATATTTTAGCAATAGATATATTTGTATAGTAATGAATTTTCCATTTTGCAGCTAAGGTTTCCGTATATGAAACAATTCTTGTGATGTGAGCTGTACAGAAAAGACAGTTGCTTTAAAATACCTATTTTGTGGTGACTTAACTGGAAACTACGTCTCTCATTTTACTATGGTTAATCTAAAAAAACCAAACAGTAGTAGTCTGCTTTGAGTGCAGTGCAGTAATGCTAATTTTATAACCTAGTTTGTCAGGACATTCTGACCCCCTTTTTGGGTCTTCCAGGCAGATGCCTACCTCAGTGAAAAATAGAGTATTTCAAAGGAGAAATATCCGAATAGGTAGTGGACTAACTAAAGATTAAATAAAAACTGCCTCAGTCTGTCCAACTACAGGCAGTATTTGGGGGACATAACTGAGTCTAACGAGCTCGTTGCCACCTTCCTTTTTCTTGTTAATAGCCTGCCCTGGACTTGGAGAATCAACCATGAATATTTGAATTTGCAGATAACCTAGAAATATAACTTGAGATATGCAGGGCAGGCGCAGAGAGGTGCTTACATTTTTTAAGGCAGAAATCCTCTTGGTTTCAGTGGGAATTTCAGCTGAGTGGAAGCCTTAGGATCTGGTACAGTTGAATGAAGTGAAATGAAAACCAAATGGCTCTAGCAAAATGAAAGAGCATTTAGAGTGGGGTTTTTATGTGGAACAAGCTGTGTTAGTTGCAGTTACCAATGATAAATATGCCATCTTGAACTCATTGGTCAATGGTACAAGCCTAACTAGCTAATCTAGGAGTAAGAGCCTGTTCAAACTGGGTAGAGAATTCTGTCTCTTTAGAAAATTTGTACAATGGTGAGGATTGTACTATGTAGAGCCACGTTTCTGATGGAGTTTAGTACAGTGAAGGCTTACGTATTTCATAAGTGATCTTGTTAAGTTAATCAAGGTGTAGTGAGAGAAAATGTGCCTCAGTTGTCAGAACTAGCATCAGAAAACAATTTATTTGGAAAAATAATGTGATGGGTGAAAGGAATGGAGCAAAACAAGATGCTGAAGTTCTAGAGGTTATTGTGTATTTAATTCTGACAAAAAGTCAGTTTTCCTGCATTTTTTCTTTTTTAACTTGAGATTTTTTTCCACTGAAGAATTATGGTATGGGAAGAACACTTCAAGCTGATGGAAGTGATGCAACAAGAAAAACAAGGAGGTGTAGTCAGCGAGATCTTTTCCCATGTTGATAGGAATTCATCACCAGAAAAGCAATAGCCACCTCCACGTGCTTTCATTGGGATCGTGTTCCCATTTATATAATCCTTGGAAGGCGAGTGAAATGGCATAAATCACTTACTCTCTTAGGGACTTAGGTAGATCGCAGCTTATGCGCAATGGGGATAACTAATCCAATTATTTTGCTTTAGGAGTCAGGGTGAAAATGGCAGTTAACCCCTTGTCATCCTTTCTTCATTAACTGAGGTAGCCTCTGTAACATCTACAAGTTTGTTGAATTTCAGTCCTTTTGAGTATCTGTTTTTATAAGACTAACACCCATGGTTTTCAACAGTTTGCCGCAGGAAGACTGCAGAATTGCGTTGTTGTTACGCAGCACTACAGTGAAGAAAAGCCTGCAACAGAAGGAGGTGGCTCTTTGCAACATCTGCTGAAATAAAATCAGTGTGTGGACCCAAGAAAACAAGTTTTTCTTTAGGATTGTGCTCGTGTATGTACAGAGAAGAAATGAAATAAGAAGTTTTGCTGATAGGGAACCTTACAAACTTTCTTTTCCCCTTCCAAAGCTTTTTCTGTATCAGGTGAAACATTTTTATTGTCTGTAGTCTGTTTGATAGCGACGTGTCTGTTCTGCGGCAGAAAGTCCATGAGGTACCCAAAGACTTCACAGTGGACTTGCTTCTGGATAATCCAGCATATCGTGCCTGGTGAAATACCAAGAAATCAGTAGAGTAATACCTGTTGGGTGTGAAAAAGGCCTATGAATCTTTCTCCTAGAAAGTGTGGCATTAAAGCCTGTTCCAGATTCAGAGTTCACTAACTCGCTCTGCAGATTCCTGTTGCTTTTGTTAGGCTTTTATTCATGCCTGTAGTCCCCAGAGAAAGAATGTTAAAATAATTCTGTGCTTAACGTAAGGTACGTAGAAAGCATAAAAGTAACTTGGATTGTTCTGGTTGAATGTTTTCTTTGCTGGTTCCCTTATGATTGAAGTAGTTTTAAAATAACAGTCATACTCAAACTCAAGGAACTATGTGTCAAAGTTATTTTCAAACTTTTTATAATGTTATGATAAAAATCTCTTCAGTCCTTCACATTTGCAGAAATAGAGTTCTTCCTAAATACATCAATCATTTTTTGCTTTTCAAAAGAGAACCTCTGATTTAGCAACTCGAGCTGTTCAATAGCTTGAGTTTTCTACTACTTAAGCTCTGTAACATCTGAATTATTTCTTTCAACGTGTAATATCTACTAAGTAGATCAGTCATTTCAGAGACAAACATAAATGGTGGAGGTTTTAGTGAAAGAGTGAAATCCCCTTTCTTACTTGATTTTTTCTGAAGAGACATTCTCTGTAGCTGGCAATCTAATCTTTGGAATGGTACTCATTTATCTTTTGAATGAGACATGAAATGAAAGCCCTGAACACTTCTGGTCATTAAAGATCCAGTTGAACCAGTATCCTATTTCAGTTCAGGTAATTACGTTCCGCCTTCTTTACCAATGTCAGTCAGGAAAATTACTTATTTGAAGTAGCTGTCTGGCTAGCATGGAGTGGCATCCATGCCTTAACTTCAGAGATGGCTACATTTCTGTGATAGCTTACTGATCCTTGCAGTAATTACATGGTTTTAAATGTGAATGACTCTTAGGTGGCGTTACAAGCATGTAGGTGTGTGAGGGTGAGCTCGACTCATCCACTCTCCTTCTCATTGCACTGTCTTGGAAGTAGGGATCTCTCTGATCTGGACGGCGCAGTTCACCAGGGCCAGTTATAGGTCCTTGCGCAACTACCACGTCTTATTGTAAGCTGGTAGGCAGCGGGGCTCATTGAGCTGAGAAGAGCGGAGGGGCAGTCACGCTCTGATTTAGGGTCCCATGCATTACCCTCGCGTGTGCTGCAGCCACCCAGCTTCTTTATAATAGCCTACTGGTTTATTGCCAACTTGGGCTGTAGGTACTCCTCAGTTTGACAGAGATTAAATAGATTGTTCTCAATTCTAAGGTAGTATTTTAACAAGTAGCCAGGATGGGTCCGTCCTTCCTTTTGCAGTTGAGCCACTGACCTTAAAAATCAATGAAAGTTTTCAGGCTTGGAAGTGAAATGGCTTTGTAGCCGTGAGGAAGAGTTTGGCTCTTCTCTTGAGTGTTACCCAAATATCAAAACTGAGCTGCTGTTGCTCAGTCAGAAGGTATGGCCAGTACAAGTATTTTACTTGCTTATATGACCACTTATGAAGACTGAATTCCAACGAAGAGATGTTTTATGAAGGTCTCCTAGGGTTCCCGTTTGATGCTTTGGAGCACAGGTGGTACTACAGTATGGGAGAGATGTTTAGCCATCGGTAATGGTTTATGTAAGGAAAAAATTTCCTCTGGCAATTCTTTGTGATTACATTTCCTAGAAAAAGAGACTGAGTGGTTTATCTGGTTTTGTTTGTTTTCTCTTTACCATAGACTGAGTAAAGAATGTCCCATGAGCTGTGTCAGCCCCTGCAGAAAGTAAGTTTCATAGTGTGACAGGACAGTTTATTTTTTTTTTTCTGTCAAATACTCACTCTGTCCCTTTCTACAACAGCTGTCCTGTCCACCTCTTGTGACAGCCCTAGCTCTGGAAAGCCTGTCTGTCTGTCCAAAATGAGTTAAAAACCGGGAAAAAACCATTCTGCATACCACAAGGGATTTTTGGTTTGTGTCTGTTACAACCCAGGCAGATCATGAATCCTATAGTTGATGGAAGCTTCTTTTTGGGATGGGAATTCCGTTGCCTGCTAAAGCCTATCTTTCTGTCCCCCACCTGTAATTGTTTTGTTTCTTACCCTTGGAATGTCCAACACAGAACTTTTCTTTCCGTTAACTGCATGGAGAAAGTAGAGATTTAATTCATACCTCAGAAATTTTCTTCCATTTTCTCATCTGAAATCTTGTTTCTCCAACTTTTATAGAGTTCACAGCTGATGCAGTTTGAAAGATGTGTGTGCTGATAGCAATAACAACTCCCTCAGTGGTCCCATTAATCATTTATAGGCTAGGGAGTCAGATACGGTGTGATAATGCCTAGCTATTCCTAAGGCCTCCCTTTTGAGATAACTCAGTCTTATGTTTCTTTTTGATGAGAGCTTTGATTTTTTTTTTTTTTCTATCTGCCCTCCCCCCATCTTTCTCAGCAGGCTTTATTAGGTGTATTCATTACTGAATAAGATGAAAGTAAGTTGCATGTGTGGATGGATGGTGGTGGGTCACTGAGGATACAGCATCTGATCAATAATGACCAGAATTTCCTGATACCTAATGTCTGTCTCACTGATTTGACTGTGGGGGATTTTTTCAGATCCTCCCATGATACATAGTTTACAAATGTAAAAATAATTAAACACAGGATTACATAAGAAGGAGGTAGTCCATTACTCAGTTGTCCGGCTGCTACAAAAAGACACTATCTCTCTGTTAAAGTTGTAGGTTGTCCTAGTAGAGGAGTTTCCTTAATGAGTGTTAAATAAATTAACTGGTGTGTTAAATCCATTATTGTGTCTTCTTGCTACGATCAACAAAATGAAATTGGTCACTTATTCATCCGTTTGCTTAATAGTTTCAACAGTGAACTGATTCACTGTAAAAATAAATAAATAACTCCTTTGGAGGAAATTCTTTCAGAGAGAAGGAACATCCAAAATGAGAAATGTAATACATTTGACATTTCTACTCTGTTGACTCTTGTGGAAAAGTGGAAGACACCTCACTTCATTGCGTTTAACGTGATTTTTCATGAATGCTAAATTCAGTCTAGCTGGAGAAACTTATGTATAGTATATTCACCTTTCCAGATTTTGTGTTTCACTCTACTGTATATTAAGTGCCGGTCTTAAAGGGCACAGACGGGTTTTTTTAAGCCAAATTGAGACATAAAATTAGGAAAGAATTAAGGGAAGACTTTTGTGTCAATCAAAGCTAAAAACGACAAATTTTATAAACTGTCCATTGGAGCAACAACAGATTTCAGTTTTCCACTGAAGGAAAAATAGTATTTTTGAGACATGAGGAAAAGGGTCCAAGCAAACCAGGAAGTAACTCCTTAATTTTTTTTTTATCTTTCCCTGATTAGAATATATCACTTCTGAGTATAAATCAAACATGATACCTAAGCTGAAGGGCTGACAATATCTGAACCATAAGGTAAACCCCAAAATACTTTGTGAAGATATAAAACCTTGCAGGCTTTCTGGTTTCTGTAACCTTTTGGTTTATACCGTCAGTTGTATTGAAATAGGCTGAGAATCTTGACCGATTAAATTTGGTGAAAAGGGATTTTATAAAAACTCGATTTATCTGACAGTCATAAAAGGCTTTGTCAGTCTTTACCCCGCAGAGTGGTCTTACACTATGAGTAGTCATATTGATTTCAATTCTCTAGTAATGATGTAAAGTACAGCTCAGCGTAAGAGCAGGTGGCTGAAAGTGCTAGCCAAGGATAAATTAATCCAAAAAGCATAATTAATAGAAGGAACATACAGTGGTAATACGTATTCATAACAACATTTTCAAAGTAACATTTTATTCAGAATATCTGAGTCATTTATCTGACATTATAAACAGCAAGCTTTATAAATATTGGGGTATATTGTAAGTTTGTGGATTGTCTTTTTTTTTTTATTTAACAATTTGTACAACACTTAAGAATTATACTTGGCTCTTTCCCGAGTCAGTAGATAATTCTAAATTTCTAAATTTCTGAACTCAAAATGAAGCTATTGTTCCATCTGCAAAGTTCAAATTGTTCGAGTGAATGAATAAGCACCGGCTGGAACTAGGAGGCACTGAATACCTTATTTCATGGCTCTGAAGATTTTGGCTGGATGAATTTTAATCTTTACAAGAAAAAAAACTCGTATTAGTGTACAGTGTTGTAAAGTCTTTAAGGTGAAGATTTAAAGACAGAATGAATGCCCTGTAATGTCGGCATTCTGACATATCAGATCAAGCGCACACAGAAACTGTTAAACTTATTAGGAAATATAAGCACAGAAACAATAAAGGGTCTAATTCCAGTCTTTCTGTCTTGTGTATATCATATATATTGGCACATTACATGAATATTTGTACTGTTTGGGAATGCTGCCACAAGTAAGGTGGCAGAAGCTTACTTAGCGCAGAGCATCTTTTCTCTAGATTATGTAGAAAAGCATACCGTCTTTAAGTATGTTTGGAGTGTTATTAGTTTATTTTTACAGCATACAAGGAGGATAGAAGAAGGGGAAAAAAACCCCGTAGCATTCCTGAAAGTTGATTGAGGAGTTAGCGTAGAACATATTTTATAAAGTGCATTGCATGACTATGTAGTCTGTTTATAATCCCTTTTAGGGACTATGAACAAGAAAAATTATATTGAGAAGTTATATATTTCAAGCAGACTTTATCAGTAGATTTCAATTTTGAGCAGGTCAGCCATAATGGTGTAACTCGATTGTCACATTGTTAATTTAAAACAGCATCTTTTTTTGTTGTACCATATAAAATAGCACTAATATGAGGTAGCAGTTTATAGACATAGAGATTATTTCCTCTTTGGATGCAATTGTTAATGAAATTGTCATATAAAAAGGGTGGAGATTATAGTTGTTTATTGATCTTAATAATCAGCTATTGTATTAAATTCCCTGCAGCTGTTGTCCTAAGACACTAGGCACACACATTGTAAGCCAAGGGATGAACAAAGACCTGGTGTAAAGTCATCACAAGTCTTGGGTTCCCTTCCATGAGTAAAGATCCTGAGAATCATCTTCAAGGTCATCTTCGAGGACACAACTGTCTTAAGACAGCCAGACAAAAGATTTTCTGTTTCTTTGGGTTTTTAAAAGCCCAGGTAAAGCCTCCTTAAAAGACAAGTTTGTACTGTAAAGATGAATTGATTGCTCTGTTGTTAAGGGCTGACTTGGCTGTACATGGTTCCTCCTACTTTCAGAAAGAAAATCACAAGCCACCCCTTTAGTTACACCTATATATTTTGTGGATCTGTAATGTGTGTATAATGCAGCTTGTATTTGAATGAAGTGATGTGTCTTTTAAGAACTCCTGAGAAAGGAGTGCAAAAATTGCCTGTAAACGTTGGCAGATAATCACGGTATTCATGAATTCTCACTTATTTTTCTTCTACTTCCCTCTCAAAAATACCCAGCGTTGTTGTGAGCATTCTGTTACTTCCAGAAAATAAGTTGAAAGTGAGATAATCTAATCTAAATTCAGTGTAAATATAAATACTGCTAAAATATGCTTTCAAGACTAACATAGTCCTGAAATGTGTACTGTGGGGTGTAGGTCATTGCTTGTTTTCAGAAAACAAGGATTTCTGTGTCTAAGTTTTACCTCACTAATTCTAAACCATGATTTGTGATTTTTGTATATGATTGCTCTATGGAGATCAGTACAAACAAAATACTACGTAGTTAGCGACTTGTGATGTATTTTTCTTGTGTTTTCTAATAATGCATACCTGTGCTGAAACAACATATCCTAGGTCTGTGGAATGAGGCGGGTGAGTCTGGCTAGCCTTCATGGCGAGGGTATCTTATATAGTAGTGAAAAAGTGGAATAAAAATAATATTTTCATTATTCCAGTTCTGGGTTTTATCTGTGCAACCTTTGTGCACAGATATACATTCAGAGTGGCTTAGGTGGGAGAGGATGTCTGACAAAGGACATAAGGGCTGCACCATCAGGTAAAAATAAGTGAAGAGAAGAGAACTCCCAGTGGTTTTTCATCTGGTCATTCTGTGTGCATTACTGTCAGAGGCAGCACCGTTAGCTGCAGTGTCGGTGTCATCATTTTTCCAAGACCTGTGGCATTTTCCCAAAGTGTTGTCTCTCTAATAGCACCTCCGTAGCTGTAAAGTCATCTCCACGAGAAAACAACGTGCTGATATGGTGCAAAACAGTTTATAGTTATCTATTTAGCCTTCTCTCTGTGATTTATTATTTTACCTAGATGTGGGTAAGGAGAATATAAGATCCCTTTAGATGATTGTATGAATGGCTAAATATGTGTGTTGGGTAGGCTTACATTAGGGAAGGACTGTGAATTCCTTCTCTTTGGAGCTGAGGAGGGTGTCTGCAACGCTTCAAGAATAGTAACTGAGTGGTGAAATGAATTAAGATGCTCTTCAATTGTGATTTTTTTTATTTTTTTTTATTTTTTTTTTTACTTTTGCCTCTTTGGTTAGATGGATTACATGATCATGTGGGTAGATAATGTAGCATAGATAATTCTATCCTTGTGGTGCTTCATAGATCAAGCTTTTGATTTCATTGTTCGTTTGCTCTGAGCAGTGATACCGAGAGTATTAGAGCATTTAGATGTGAGGATTGCTAAAATGATGTACTGCAAATTTGGCTTTAGACTGTAAACATGTCTTGTAACCATGTAAGAATTACCAAGTGAATAATACTGTGAAAATATTTTGGATTTAAAAAAACTCTTAACAACTCATATATTGAACTTCTTACTGTAATTTAGAATTCAGTATAAAACCAGCTTATTAATATTTAAAAGGAGAGTCTTTTCTCTAAAAATCAATGAATAGATGTAATTATTTGTTTTAGCAAAGAGGTTTAGAAATGAGAAATTCTCTACTGGTGTGGAACTGTCCTAATGCCGCTGGCTATGAATATATTATAGAGCTATATCTTTATGGAAAACATTTCCACCCTGTTGTCTTCATTTAATATAGTCATTTTCTGCTTTATTCATTTCACCTGGGTTAAATTTTGTTTACACTGTAATGCGATTTAAGTTATTGAATACGATTCTCATAGGTCCCTCACTCTGAGAGACAGATATAGCGCTAGCCCGCAACTTGCCCCCATTTTTGGTGTCTCTATTACTGAAATCTGCTTACGTCAGAAGTATATAAATAATGAAGCTGGCAAGAACTTAGTACCATGGAAAATCATTTCAGAACAAAAGCCAGTAATGTGTGTGTGTGTCTTTGTGTGGCTTTTTAGGCCTTGTATTACACTACCCGTATTACTTGTTTGCACAAAACCCAAGAGAGGAAGACGTTGCTGAAGATACTTCTGCAATGAGTGTTCAAGGTGTGAAAATTAAAAGATGTGTATTTCCTTTGATTAGCCTTTTCATTAACTTCAAGCTGTTTTGGCAGACTTTCTTACTCAATGTAATTTGCTCTTTACATATATTAGTATTAACTCATGCTTTCAAATGCTATATATTGTTTCTAACATTGAACCATATTCTATAATTGACTTTCAAGACTTCAGAAAAGAATACGTTTTTGCAAAGAAAACAATGTAGTCTTGCGACCCAAAATTTTTATGAGGGAAAAACCACTTAGTTTTACGTCTCTTATTTCAGAGAACGCGGACAGTTGCCTACGTTTATTTTCTTTATTCTTCAGTATTCTGGAGACTTTTGTTTTACCATTTTGAGTAGATCTGAAGTTTCTGACAGCGGAGTACCAGTAGAAATGGTTAGGACTCACTATAATGCGTACAAGTGGCAGGTAAACACCCTGCATGTGGTTCTTGCTACTTGAGCCATCAGGCTTCCTTGGCGCTTTTTCATACCGTGTTTTGTACTGGTGGTTTTTGTCCACTGGGGACAAAGCTGGCTGCAGCTTGCCCACACACTGCTTAATGTGACCTGTCTGAAGCAAGGCTTGAATATACGTCTCTGTTCTAAAGGCGGCGGATTTTAAATCGCTGCTCCACAGAGAGAGCGTGGAGCAAGCTGTCGGATTATGAAGGTAATGATTTTCAACTTCTCTCCAAAAGAAAACTCTTGTGATGATGATCTGACTTCTTGTTTCCACCACACTGCTAGGGAAGTGTCTTTGTTCACTGTTCAATTAGTCTGATATAACAGGTAGATGAGTAATGCTCTGTTAAGGGCAGTAAAATTCAGACACATTCATTGTCGCCCTTTGCATTCATTAAAGCGCATTATTATCTGGTCTGGGTTTTGTGTGTGTGAGCGAGATATAACGGAGATAAACACAGAGAAGCCTCCTCGGACAGACTAGCAGTGAGAGTACTAGAGTGTTTTCTTGAAATTTAAACTGTGGGACATATTTCTCCAACAACGCATACTGCTTTTTAACCCCTATTTTATTGTGTGAAAGATAGATGTTAGTATCTGTTCTTAACTTAAAACAGGATGCCTTGAGGAAGAGAGCATAGCAGATGTATCAGTGGTTTGACTGCTGGAAGTCTGAGCGAGAACTGTTTGAAACTGTCCTCACAGTTTCAGTTCTTTGAAACCAGATTCTTCACGTCCACAAGTACTACGGAAGCTACTTCTCTAAAATCATTATTTATCTGCTACAAAACCCTTGCAAAATGAAGAACTGTCGTACCCCCCCACGTGATGTTTCTCTTCCTGGTTTCCAATTAAACTCACTCAGCTTCATACGTTTAGGTGCTTTATTGATTTTTTTTTTTTTTTGATTGAAAGAAAAACAATGCTGAAACATGGATTACACAAAACCCCTTTGATATGAGCTATAAACTATAATTGTTCTTTCTTCTCTGCCGCCTCCTTCTTTGCTCTGTGAGTATAAGGTAAAAAATGGTCCCATAATTGAAAATAGACTGCGTGATTTGCTTTGTCAACAAAGGTCTCAACTCCTGTCCCTGTTTCTTCCTACTGCAAACTTTGTGTTAGATTTTGCAGGGCATGTCTGGAAATAGAGCGTTTCATAAATCTGGTGGCAGTTAGCTTCTCTGTGAGAGTTTCGTATTCGTGCCACTGAAAATTGTGAATTTTGTAGCTGTTGTTGTTTGAAATTGTTATTTTTACTGAAAGGAGGTTGTTAGTAGAGTTAGACATGGCTCTTCACGGTACTGATAAGAACACAGTCTTCATTGTGGCTCACTCTTCTGCCGGCTGTTGTCTCGGTGTGAAAAGACTGATTTGCCCAGAGCGGAAAGAGGAGAGATGCTTTCTCCAGGTTTAGAAAAGAGGATTGAATGTGTTGGCGTGTAACTGATAAAAGGAGGCAGCCTCATCAGTTTTAAGCAGTTTATGATTGACAACTTTCAACTGTAGTGGAGCCTGCTTGGGTCTGGATTAAGAATGTTGTGATGATGACTCTTATTTACTGATCTTTTTGCTTGATTTTATGTGTGCTTCATTCTTGGTGAGCAGGGAATTAAAGCTATTTTTGATTCTTTTACCCATCTCCTCTGCCCTTGACTGTTGTTGTTAATCTCTGCAGCTAAACAGTGGATTTCTTTGGCATTTGTCTTATCTTACAGAATCAACATAGGAGAAAGGGAAAAAAGGGAGGGAGACCTTAACTTAAAATTTTTTAGGTTTAACAGGCAGCTGAACTAGAGGCTTAGATTTTTTTCAAACCCATATAATGCTCAGGGAATGCTACATGCACTTCAGCAAATACTAATTAGATATGACCCTCCATGTGTTTTTGTGTGTCTGTCCTTAAAATGCAGCGAGTAGTCTGTCTGTGAAAGGGTGAGAAGAGGCTGCTTTGTGAAGACAGCTTCTTGTGCTCTGTGACTAAAATAAATTATAGCACTTTTGGGCTTGAGGTACACATTATTTTGGTCGGTCATAGATCTCCTGCTGCTCAAGCACACTGGGAAACAAATGCATTTCTTCTATAAGAAAATAAACCCCAGAGTTAGTTTTCTCAAAGCTTGTTTTGATCCTCTGCTGAAAACAAGATTATTGTCTGTTTCCCTGGCCGCCCCAGGTTGTCTGTTGATCTTTCCTCATCTGGTCTGAGACCATGTAACAGAGAAATAATGAAAAAGGATGGCCATATCAAGGAGATTTGTAGGTCTTGAGTTTCAGATACCACTCTCCTCCTTGTTGATTAGCATTCCAGAAGAATTCCTTTCTTCTAAAGAAAAGGAGACTGTATTTTGCCATGCCAAATTACTGTATCATTGTCAGTTGTATATATATTTTTATGAAGGAGAATAATCTCAGATTTATGGAAGGCTTAAACTTGAAAAAGAAAAATTACATATATGTATAAAACCCACAAGCTTCTGTATGTATCCTGTAAGACTATGCTTATTTGGTCCTTCTAGTCAAGGATACAGAACAAGAGTCCTGGCTGTGCTAATCAAGAGCCATATGTAGTCTCCGGAATATCAGATCATTTCTCCTGGTGCTTTGAATTAGAATATTTCGGATGCTAAAATGTTATTATTCAGTTATTACTGTTGTACTTATTCACAGCAGGTATGGATGGAGTTGTTTTTGCATGGTTTTCTCACCCAGAACACATAGGGTGATTTAACCTTTTTCTCTGAAACACTGTTTTTCGATTTTTGGGAGATCTTTCAGTCTAGTGAAGTCTAAACAAACCACTTGAGCACCAGGAGAGCTAAAGAATTGGTATAAAATGTGCTGCCTTACATGAGGTGTGCAGTTTTACATTTTGTAACTTCTTTCCAACAAATTTGAAGGAAAGCTAACTGGTAGCAGCTCAGTACAGACGAACTGCTGAAGAAATAGCCCAGAGGGTCACGCGTGGAGTGGGCAGATCGGTAGCAGCTCAGATTCAAACCTCATCTACTCCAGTGAGAGAGAACTGGCACAAATCCTCCCTTAGAAAATCACAGTCAACATAGGAAGTTTAGCTGGATGATAGGATGATTAAGTATACTAATAATAGTAGAGTCTTGGCAAGTACATTTTGTCACTGGTTGGCATGTTATCTGCATATTTTTAACTTGAAAATTTTACAGAAATGTCACTTTGTGCAGAATGCGCAGCCACTGACTAACCAAAGTTTTGTTCCCAAGACTACCGTGTTTCTGCTTCAACGCGCCGTTCAGGCTGTGTGTGAGCAAGCTGGCAGTCTCTGGGTGAGTTTGACAGAAATTCAGTCCCGGAGCAAGTGGCGGGGAAGGGCAGAGCTGCTTTCTGGGCAGGTCGCAAAGCTTACAGGTTCCACGGGTCTGACCTGGTCTGAGGCTTGGCAACAGGGTGGTGTTGGACAATATTTTTCTTTCTTTAATTACAAGGATTTGAGTCAGTTTTGATTTTGTGTGCATTTCAAAACTGTCTGCATTGAACAATGTGTTGATGCGTTTTAGATGTCAAGATGAGCAAGATCAGAAGTACTGCTTCTTTGCAGTACAGAAGAATGCAGTAGTATCATTACTGTTGTTAAAAATCGGTATCTCCACAGGGTACCCTACATCTGATTTTGCTATTGCAAAATCTAGTGTGACCAGTTACCCATGGAAGCAATTCATGGAAGCTAACCTTCACAGTCCTTTGATCTTGCCAGAGCTCTGGGGAAAATCAGGGTTTTTTTTACTGTGATTTAGGGTTATGTATGGGCTAGAGAAAAATGTAGTTCCATTAACAAGATGAACATGGAGGGATGTGGTAGAACTCCAGCTGTTAATTCGTACCAGAGCATTGTTCTTTCACATAAAAAAGTTTCTTAGAAAATGTCTTGTAATTAAAAGGCGATTATTATTTTCCAATTCAAAATACCATACGCCTCCCCAGCTTGTTCATTTTGACAAGGTTTTATGGTTATTAGTCTTATTTCTGAAAGAATTCTGATGACTAACCTTCACAGGTGATTTGTCGTATTTTTAGGAGATTAGTTAATACCAAACAAGTACAAGGTGAAGAGAGAACCATATCCAATTTAGAAGTGATTAAATTAAGATCAAACAAGAGCCTGGTTCGCAATACGTTCAGTTGACCTCATGAACAGTAGGAGGCATGAATGCTGGGAATTTGCGAAGTTCCTGAATGGATTTTCATGGTCCTGGTAACCTGCACGTTAGCCACCTAGTATTGTTGCATATGGTGCTTTAAAAATCTCCTTAAGCACTGATGTCATAATTTTGCATGGAAGTAGTTACACACCATGACTGACACTCCGATTATAACCCTCTGTTTTTCAGGGTCCATTACATGGCCATAAAATCACTTGACATTCAAGGTCTCTGCCTGAGAACACTTTTTTCTTTCCCTAATACAAACGTTCAAAAGATACACGTTACTATTTTTTTGCCTCTGTAATAAAAGAAGAAGATATATTGGGGTTTGAGACATTGCCTTCTCATATCCCAACCACTGCTAAGTTTTAACCAGAAGTTTTGATGGTTAGAACAAAGTAGTGTTTCTTCTTTTACAGGAGCGGCCCAAATGGCTGGTTACGCTTCAGGCCAGGTTTACACTGAATTTTATCTCTGCCTGTACTTGTAAGGCCAGCCCAGCTGGGAGATGATACCTCAAGAGGGTTGATTTCCTTGCTGTGCAGAGGGGCAGTCCGTGGGTTGGCCAGGCTCGGTTCTGCTCCAGGGAGGTGGGAGCATTCCTTATATTCCCCTCCCAGGAGCAGAGCCTGGCGTCCTGTTGCAGCCAGCCTCTGCGGAGATGCGCTGTTGGCTCTCTGAGATGGGAGGACTTTTGCGTTCCTCTTCTGGCACAACTCAGAAAAGGCAAATAATAGCAGAGAAGCAGTAAGAGGCATTTCCTAAACCTCCTCTGAGCAGTGGCCATCCTCTTCAGACAGCCAAACGCTGCTTGGCAAGGCACGTTATGGCTTAAATGCTTTGACTGGGAAATGAAGTGAGAAAGGGCATAAACTCAGGCTTAACACCACCTTTACAGTGTCGCTCTGCTCCAAAAACCAAGTTGCCTTCTAGCAGTCGAGAAGTGTGTGTGGTGGTGTG
>VFFE01007487.1:1472733-1590518 GCA_008921705.1 Burhinus oedicnemus
GTGCTGCCTTACATGAGGTGTGCAGTTTTACATTTTGTAACTTCTTTCCAACAAATTTGAAGGAAAGCTAACTGGTAGCAGCTCAGTACAGACGAACTGCTGAAGAAATAGCCCAGAGGGTCACGCGTGGAGTGGGCAGATCGGTAGCAGCTCAGATTCAAACCTCATCTACTCCAGTGAGAGAGAACTGGCACAAATCCTCCCTTAGAAAATCACAGTCAACATAGGAAGTTTAGCTGGATGATAGGATGATTAAGTATACTAATAATAGTAGAGTCTTGGCAAGTACATTTTGTCACTGGTTGGCATGTTATCTGCATATTTTTAACTTGAAAATTCTACAGAAATGTCACTTTGTGCAGAATGCGCAGCCACTGACTAACCAAAGTTTTGTTCCCAAGACTACCATGTTTCTGCTTCAACGCGCCGTTCAGGCTGTGTGTGAGCAAGCTGGCAGTCTCTGGGTGAGTTTGACAGAAATTCAGTCTCGGAGCAAGTGGCGGGGAAGGGCAGAGCTGCTTTCTGGGCAGGTCGCAAAGCTTACAGGTTCCACGGGTCTGACCTGGTCTGAGGCTTGGCAACAGGGTGGTGTTGGACAATATTTTTCTTTCTTTAATTACAAGGATTTGAGTCAGTTTTGATTTTGTGTGCGTTTCAAAACTGTCTGCATTGAACAATGTGTTGATGCGTTTTAGATGTCAAGATGAGCAAGATCAGAAGTACTGCTTCTTTGCAGTACAGAAGAATGCAGTAGTATCATTACTGTTGTTAAAAATCAGTATCTCCACAGGGTACCCTACATCTGATTTTGCTATTGCAAAATCTAGTGTGACCAGTTACCCATGGAAGCAATTCATGGAAGCTGATACGTTCAGTTGACCTCATGAACAGTAGGAGGCATGAATGCTGGGAATTTGCGAAGTTCCTGAATGGATTTTCTTGGTCCTGGTAACCTGCACGTTAGCCACCTAGTATTGTTGCATACGGTGCTTTAAAAATCTCCTTAAGCACTGATGTCATAATTTTGCATGGAAGTAGTTACACACCATGACTGACACTCCGATTATAACCCTCTGTTTTTCAGGGTCCATTACGTGGCCATAAAAATCACTTGACATTCAAGGTCTCTGCCTGAGAGCACTTTTTTCTTTCCCTAATACAAACGTTCAAAAGATATACTTTACTATTTTTTTGCCTCTGTAATAAAAGAAGAAGATAGATTGGGGTTTGAGACATTGCCTTCTCATATCCCAACCACTGCTAAGTTTTAACCAGAAGTTTTGATGGTTAGAACAAAGTAGTGTTGTTTCTTTTACAGGAGCGGCCCAAATGGCTGGTTACGCTTCAGGCCAGGTTTACACTGAATTTTATCTCTGCCTGTACTTGTAAGGCCAGCCCAGCTGGGAGGTGATACCTCAAGAGGGTTGATTTCCTTGCTGTGCAGAGGGGCAGTCCGTGGGTTGGCCAGGCTCGGTTCTGCTCCAGGGAGGTGGGAGCATTCCTTATATTCCCCTCCCAGGAGCAGAGCCTGGCGTCCTGTTGCAGCCAGCCTCTGCGGAGATGCGCTGTTGGCTCTCTGAGATGGGAGGACTTTTGCATTCCTCTTCTGGCACAACTCAGAAAAGGCAAATAATAGCAGAGAAGCAGTAAGAGGCATTTCCTAAACCTCCTCTGAGCAGTGGCCATCCTCTTCAGACAGCCAAACGCTGCTTGGCAAGGCACGTTATGGCTTGAATGCTTTGACTGGGAAATGAAGTGAGAAAGGGCATAAACTCAGGCTTAACACCACCTTTACAGTGTCGCTCTGCTCCAAAAACCAAGTTGCCTTCTAGCAGTCGAGAAGTGTGTGTGGTGGTGTGGGGGGTGGCTTTGTTCTTTATCTTTTGCCACACTGCGCCTCCGTGTTGGCTAGGTTTGTGGTTAAACTTTCCTCTTTTCAGTTCCGATTCTTCTTTCTCATTGCTACTCACGTAAAAGAGCTTGGATTTCTTTCCACCCACAATATCACCTTGCTAGCTAAAGTCCAACGTATTTTTGGAAAGTCATAAAAAATGTAAACGGAATACGCTTGTGTTATTTTAATTAAGAATCAGATGTTATCTGGGAGTTAACAGACACCGTTCTAGGCAATAACAGAGCTGTCGGTTTCTTCAGTGAAAATGTCACGATGATATCCTTCAATATCTTGTAATGTAATTTATGTATTCCATTTTCTATATGTATGGTTTGTGGCACTTGGCATCTAACACTCTTAAAATTGATATTTACCAAATAGAGAATGCAGATAACTGCCTTAAAATCTGATCAAATATATTGCTGTCTTTGAGGGGAAAGAATTTGATTTTTATTCTGACTTAAACTGGTTTTATAGTACTGTAACTTTTGTTGAGTTAGTTGGCAGTAATGAGTTATAGTGGAGTAAATTTTCTTGGAATCTATGAGCTCTTTTTTTTTTATCGTTCTATTGGTGTTTCTCCTTGACATGATGTGTAATACTTCATCTGCGAACCTGGCTGAGCAGAAATGTCATCCCCTGCTCAGGAGGTTGTTAGATCCTGGTTCTAGGGAGCTGGCAAACTCCAGTTTTCTGAGGTAAAACTCTTTAATGGGAAAGTTCTTCAGCAAAATCCCAGACACCTTATGATCTGTGAGACGCTATGGGAAAACAAAGGTAAAGAGACAAAATGGAAAAGAATCCTGCCAAGTTGGATCTGGTGGGCTACTAACAAAAGCAAGTTACTGATTTTTTGCTGGGAGGAAGAGGATTAGGAGGGCTTTTACAAATATGAAACTGTGCTTAAGTGCATAGTAGAATATATAAATGTATCTCTTAACGGACCAGAAAGAATTTTAAACACAGTATCTGGGACATTTGGCTCCTTCTTTTCGTCAATGCCAAGATCTGAATTCAGGAAAATCTGTGTTGCCTCTTCCTCCTCCCCAGTTAGCTGCATTTAGCAGACTCTGAAGTAATGAAAGCGGTATAAGGAAATGAATGTTTTCTTGCGCCCTGGTACTGAGTTTGCTGAAGTCAGTAGCTGAATAAGGAGAACTTGAGACAAAAGAATGGCTTAGGGCCATGTATGCTGGTCAAAAGACAAATTTAGACTCATAGAAAATAAGCCTGGATGGGACCTTAGACAGGTCGTCTTGACCTGTTGCAGGATAAGCTGCCCTATTTGTTCACGCATCTATGTAACGTGTTGTTAAAAAATCTTCATGGATGGAGATTGCACAGGTGCCCTAGATAGCCTGTTCATGTGCTTCGCTGTCTTCACTAGTGTTTTCTTAATGTCTCAAATGTATTTTGTTATAAATTAAGCATACTCTTCAGTCCGCTTCAGAATTAAGACCTATTTTCATATCTCCAATTTATATTCATCTGTATATTATTTTCATCTTTCCCCCCCATTTTTCTTTTGAAGTCATGTTTTCTAGACCTCTGATTATTCTTGTTATCCTCTCCTCTGGACCTTCAGCTGGTCCTCTCTACCGTTAAGCTTGTTGCCTGCTCTTTAGTGGACATACTACTGCAGCTAAGACCCTATCAGGAGTGCTGAACAGAAGGGAAGGATACACACTAGTTTTGTTCATTCCTTCCAAGCTGGTGATGGCTTTGATTTCATTTTGGTATGGCATCATGTTGAGGTCGTGATCTGTTCCAGGTCGTGATCTGTTCCAGGTCTTGCTCAGCTTTGTAGTTACCCTTGTGAGGATGGTCAGGGAAGAGGAGATGGGCCAGCGGCAATGTTGAAGGTAGAACCGCCTGAGCGCAATGACTCACGTCTATGTCATCTCTGTTAATTTCCTGAAAATTGGCCTGCATTATTTACCCATTTTCTGCTAACTAAATCAGAACATTTCTGTATGACATTACTGATTAGCAGTACTCTTAATGAGCATTGCCAGATGATCATTTGTAATCCTGAGCCTTTAACTTCCATTTATTTTGGTAGTCAGAGGGACCTATGTTTGGTTAAATGAAGGGTTTAGATTTTCCAGCAGAATTATCTTTATTCTCTGTGCACGCATACAGAGCTTAATTAACGACACACCAAGATTTCATGTATGGCTCTTCTAGGTGTAAAGGTCTGATGTACTTTCATATCTGTTTGTAAGCTTATGAGCAGCATTGAAAAACCCCGTAAATGTTTCCAATTTTAAATGTGAAACAGCTTTTACAAACCCTTGAAAACATTAAAATAGTGCTAAAAAATGATGAAGCATTATTTGACCTGAAGCATGATTGTTTCACTTTCCAGTGTTGCAAGCAAGTAAAAAGCCTAGTTATTTTGACCCACTCTACTTAAAATGTTAATTGTGTAATATAAAGTTTAGAGATCTTCTGCCATTGCTAATCTCAATCTTCATTTCTCTTCTTAATTGCACATTTGAACAAGAAATCGTAATGTTTTTAAATTAGCTCTTACGATCTATTGGGCCTTATGTGAAGGAGAAGATAGTTACTTGTAAGCTATGTGGTTTATATATAGATAGACCTGGCTGATTCCCAGCAACATTGTAGGAGAAGTTGCAAAGGTAACAAGCATTTTTGAAAAGTACAGATTGAAACATCAATAGCTTTCCTTTCCCCAGCCCTTCCTGTCTTTTCCTGTCTCAAAGAAACCTGTGTTTTGTATTCAAAGTGCTGTGAGGCTACTCTAGGAATAAACAAGTAAGTGTTCTTAGTATGTGATGGCTGGTTCTTGATAGCTAACAGCAAAATTATACTGGAAATTGGGTAAGTTCTGTTTACACCGAGAAGGGAAAGTGGATCACAGGGTTTGCCCGACGGTATCTGGTATTATGAAGAACAAACAGTGCTGTCTTCTTTAGAATTTTATCATATATTAACAATTGTTATTGATAAAATAACAGCGTCTCTAGCATTTTATATTGCTTAAGGGGCTTTCAGATGATCTAACTTAGTTCCTACTTACCATAGGTGACTGTCACATAATCCTCTTTATGGGTTTGTCAGATCTGTCCTAAAAGCAGCTCTTTCTTTAAAAAAGGTAAATATCTTGCTACTCAGCCTGCAAAGATACTCTAGACATTGCTGCTCCCATAGCTAGGAACCTTCTACTGATTTCCAGCCTAGACTTATTCCTGACAGTTAATGCTCACTTGCATTGGTGTTCTGCCACTTGTCATTCTTCATCTTAAATAAAAAAAAAAAATCTTATTATTTGCTCCTAATGAGCTTACACAAAGGAATAATATCTCCTCCTGGCTTTGAATGTCCTATGTGAAATAAGTGAGGAACACTACCTTTCATAAAATGGACTGTTGATTCACTTCGATGTCCTAGTGGCTCTGTTTGTTTTTTTTTCTTCTTTTTTTTTTTTTTGAGCAAAGTTGAAAAAAATTGTATTAAGTGTCACAATGCCCTGTTTTATGGCATTAATACTTTTGTGTTTCTATTACAAATGCTTCTGTTGATAAATTCTAGATAGCTTTTGCCTTTTTCAACAAAGCTAATCCTCCTTATCCTATGATCCTCTGATTGATTAATACAGTCGTTATCCTCCCCAGTCATTTCTCACTGATAATTTCTCATCTTTTAGCAGAAATGCTTATTACTAGGCTCTCAAGCAGACTTACAAGGCACTTTATATCATTACTTTTCATACCATTTCTATTAGGCAAGTCCTTATGGCCTTTCCCTTCTTTCAGAATGAAATTCCAGTGTTCCCTGGCATTAGCAGTGCTTTCCAAAGTTGTACCAGTCCTACCGACCAAAGTTGTGCCCCCTTTTTTGTGTCTTTGCTGAAAATACGAGATGAGCTCCAAGACAAATATTTGAAGAAATTACCTTCTCCAGTTCTTTTTTTTTTTTTTTTTTTTTAATGTCAGTAGACTTCCAGGAACTTTAAGGGTAAAGTTATTCCATTTTTATTGGCAAGTATAATGAGATGGCATAGTTGGAAAAGCCTAGGTCTCTAAGGCAGTGTCATCACTTGTAATGGGGCTGTGACAAAGTAAAGTTAGATGTCCTACTGTGCAGTCCCTCACTGAATTCTGTAATTAGATGTCTGTGAACTCTCCTGTTTTCAGAGGTAAAATCCTAGAGGCTGTAATTTCTACTTCTGTATGTATCCAATTTATCTGTCTTATCAGGGATGCCCAGCCCTGCATGTACTTCATGCCAAAGCTGTTGTAATGAAAGCCCCAAAAAAAGCTTTATTGAGACCCAACACACTAACCCAGAGCCCTCCAAGAATCTAGCCCTGGAGTTGGGCTCTTGGTAAAACACACCCTTGACCCAGTAGTTTTGGTCAGAGATATTAGGCAGAGCATTTCTGTTTGTGGGTGTACGTGGCTTGCAGAGCAGCTAATGGTATTTTTAACCTCAAATTTTTGATTTAGGATGACTCCCTGTGCTTGAGGCGTTGCACATCTCTCCTCCCAGGGAAGGGTCTGCGGGAGGGTCCCTTGTAAGGTCTCCTGATGTCGGTGTTCCACACTGCAGAAACCAATAAAAATTGTTTTGCCCAGGGTTACAAACATGGACATAGTTTCCTACGAGAGTGGTTAGGTGACTCTGCTGGCCTCCAGTAGCAATAACTGTTTTATCCAGGGATGGTCACACGTCCGTGTTTCTCTCGCTGCTCGTCTCTCCCTGTCTCTCATGCGCTTGTCTGAGGATTGAGAGTGATGCTCCTGTTTGCACTCTGGCTCTGCCTCTCCCCATCCTCAACTAGTCTTTGGGGATATAAATGCAAACAAGTTAATACGCCCATCGTTACCCAGCAGATCAGTGGCACAGCCAGCAATAGGACTCCAGCACTGCGTTTTCGTTTTTTTTTTTTTTTTTTTTTTTTTTTTTTAAGTTGGCAAAATACCAGTGGGCTGGGGAAACAGGTGCAAGGATGTTTCTTGTTATCTCGGAGCATCCTCCTTTCTTGGTAGATGGATTAGCTTGCTGCTGTTGGAGCTGAGGGAGTGAGGCATGGAGCAGTCTTTAACCAAAGTTTTTCAATTAGGCTCATTTCAGAGTAGAAATATCGTCTTTATTAGAAGTACTAATACATGGAAATATATCTTTATAATGATAGGCTATTTGGGGCTGATCTGAACTGTTATCATCATTTCGCACGTCCTTCCTGTAACTTCACTGTTTGTTCTCATTTTCTTCTGTTTTCTTTCTCTGACCGCCTTGTTTCCATCTACTTGCTTGTCAAAAGCTTAAAGGGCCAAAATGTTGCACCCTAAAGTTCTTTCATTATTCAC
Organism: Burhinus oedicnemus; assembly: GCA_008921705.1. Classification (NCBI taxonomy): domain Eukaryota; kingdom Metazoa; phylum Chordata; class Aves; order Charadriiformes; family Burhinidae; genus Burhinus; species Burhinus oedicnemus. The sequence continues at coordinate 1,479,967 of VFFE01007487.1, forward strand.
AGAAAGTGTCACATAGTTTAATTATAATGCAAATAGGAAATGATTTCTATCTGGAAAAGGCAAGACATTTCATTTAGTACCAAATAGCAGGAATGAAAATTACTCTATTTTCTGTCTCTGAAGTTGTCCAGTCTTTGCTGGATTGCAAATTTTGTTCAGGCTGCTTAATACAGTGTAAAGTTCTATATTAAATATTAAGTGGGATCCAAACTGTCACATTTACGAAGTGTTGCAGCATGCAGGGGTGTAATTTAATGTGTACTGTCAGGGAATAAATTCATAGACTATAGATTTTAGTCTTGACTAGGCCACTAACTTAAGTGACTGGAGGTGCTTGCCTCATTTCTCCAGGCTCATTTTTCTGTGTCTATGGAACATATATCATGACAAGTACCTATAACATGTTGGGTGAATGACTCAACTCATGCTGTTGATGCAGCTAAGAAGTTGGAATTTGCTTTTAGAAAAAATGTTAATGTGTCAAAAACTAAGTTTTTATATGATTTGAAGTATTTTGTCCTGTGAATCTAAAAACATTTTGTGGAAACTCTTCAGGAGTGGGAATATTAAATTTGCGTTTTCGGTATTGCTCTTTGTATATTACATCTTGCTTTTCTTGATGGCTTTTCATGGCTTGCCAGTGATACTAGTGCATATGTTAGTGCTAAGCCATTTAATTATAGTACAAATTGGAGAAACGGTAACAAGTAGCAACTGCCCAAATTCTCTTAAAAAACAGAAATTAATTAAAATACTGTATTGAAGCACTAGGACTGCATACTGTGTTATGAAGTAATATAAGCCAAGAAAAATATGGAAGTTTAAAATCCTCATAAAATAAAGTTTCAAATGGCTTTTCAAAAGGCAATGGTAGAACATATGATTTATTAAGGTTTTTTTGATGTAAGAGAAAACAGCATTTGACAATCGATACTAGGGAATATGGATCAGATATTTTCTGATGATCTTCAGATGTATTTTCAATAAGCTATTGAAATATACAACTGTTTTGATGTCCTCTTGCTAATGTGTATCAGTAAATTGTCCCTAATTATCAATATAGTAATTGGTAGGCAATTATAAATCAATGAAGACCACAAGCTTTAGAGATAAGCTATGCAATGGGAGAGAAAAAGACAAAATAATAACGTTATGCTGCTCAGGAGGCAGAATTTTATGATCTGTAGAGCTGAAGGGGCCTTTTAAAATCAAAAGAAAAATATATGGTGTTACGCTAAAAAAAGTAGTGTAGACAAATAAGAAAGTGGTGAATAATAAGAAGCATAATGAATGTGAATCCGAGCAATCCAACTGGTTAATTGCACATGAGAGTCTTTTCAGTGTTCTTGGAAATGACAAAAACTGTTTGAAGATAAAAGGAGCAACTGGCAGCATGATCTGTGTTTCTCTGCAGTTTCAGAGCTGGGTCCTCTATAGAGCTGAAACAATAACGCACTCTACTCTCCCGCAGTTATAGTCATTGTACTGGAGCTGTGAAGCAGTAGTAAAAAATTAGGAGAATTATTGTAACACTGGCTATATTTTTAATTAAATTCTCAAGGCTGTTAATGCGCTGCCTAAAATTGACTTTCTAATATTTTGCACACACAAAAAAAATGAGATTACAAAGATATTTGGCTGAACGTGTTTGGTAATTGTTCTCCCCAGAGATGCAAGGCTGACTTACGTTCAGGTGAACGGTTCGATTTCCCTTTCTACATCCCGCTGTAGTCAAATACGTGCGGCTGTCTCTGAGTGCTGATGGGAACGCTAATTGCCTCCCGGAGCTGGGAGGGGCTGGGAAGAAGTATGGTGCTCCAGGAGGGATGCGCTCTCTTCCCTTCCAGATGCAGGAGCTGCCCGCTGTGCCGGGGAGTAGAGGCTCTGCCAAGAGGCAGGTCTCTGCTATCCAGCGAAGCGACTGGGGATCCACGCTTTTTTTTAGTAAGCCTTTGTAAGTACATATTTTGGAACGAGGTCAGATCGATTTGATGTTAACCTGCGGAGACACTGTTTACCAAGGGTGGAAGATAGTACTGTGGGGTTGTTCTGATGGACATATCTGGGAGCAGGCTCTAGGCCAATTCCTTAGACGCTTTTCTGTATCTTCATTGATGTTTGGCTCGGAACGTGCATGTCCCTTGACTCTAATTTAAGCAGAGGGTACCCGAGTGATATTCTTTAGCCCTGTCATTGTTCCCTTGCACAGCATTCTCTGGACACACCAAATACCCTTCCACAGGAAATGTCTGCATTTCCAAAGGTTGCTTTAGGGTTCATTTCCATCTTGCTTAATATACCAGTAACAGTAATGTAATGATATGGGTTACTTCCAGTGATGTATCATAATGTGAAATTACAGTTTGGGTAATCTATTTCTAAAATATTATGGGTAGCTACTAAGTAATGACTGAAGTGCTTTACACACACATACACATATGCATATGTACATCAAAGCATTTCTTATTAGTGTTGCACTGAAACAGTGTGACACTTCTGTTTCAGTACAACACAGCCAGGAGATGCTTTGATCTAGGTGTCGAGCTGCTCCTTTGCAACAAACAGGACACACTTTGATGTAATAAAAAAAGATGGAAATTTCATTCGCAGCTAAGTTTTCCATCTTGGCCTTTTTTTAAATTTATTTTTTTTTATGACATGAAATATTTGGAAGGGAGCGCTCCATCTGTGGTATCGCATCTCCTTTCTGAAAGTGCAGTCCATGAAGCTCAAGCATGTCCCTGTATATCCACCTCTGGATGGGAATTGCATCAGGGGGCGCACAGTACCTTTCCAGTTGTTATGCTAAGGTGAAAGCGCGGCAGGTTTGAGATGGGAAGCTGTACTTTTTTTCACCATAGTATGGTCTATGGTATTGACACAGCCAAGGCTGAGGTCTTGAAAAATTCCTCTCTGGAAAATTACACTTCACAAAGTAAATCTAATGTCTGTGGTCAAGGACGCTTTCTCTTTGTCCTTGCCTGCATAACTATATGCCATGAAATAGCTGCTGTAGATAGCTCCAGGGCCAGCAATGATTGGTAAAAGGATTTCTTTGTATACTGTCTGCTATTTTTAATGGCTTTTAATGGAGGAAGCTTTTTTTTTTTTTTTTAAGATTTTTGAATTAGTAGTCACAGTTAACCTGAAAAAATAAATACATAAATATTCAGTTCTTCCCAGGAAGCCCAATTCTTGCCTCATGTCTTTGGTATAATTCTAGTAACTTAAAAAGAGGCACTTATGACTCTAAAGCAATATAAATGAAGGGAAAATTTTAAACTTTGATGAGAAAGATTATAAAATATGAAAGCTATTAAAGCAGTTCAGAAAATTCTAGTCCCACCTCAGAAATGGAGAAGTGTTCTATGCGTCCTTATGCCAAAAACTCTCTGTTGCAGAGGTCTTTTACAAAGAAGAATTCGAACGAGGGATGAATGATCGCTGGCATGTGCATTTTCCAGCAGACCATGAGTGGGTTTGAAAGGGTAGGAATACTTTTCTGGGACAGTCAGAGCAACCAAAACCCACCCCAACCTAGGACAAAGCCTCAAAACATATCCTACAACAAGGAAGCTGTTGTGTTGCTCGTTGTATCGAATCCGTCCTTGTGCTAAGATTGGCAACTTTTTAAGCTTTTCTTTGTACTGTCACCTGAACTTTATATTCTATACCAGGGGAAAAAAAAAGAAAGAAAGAAAACAGGAAGGTATAAAAATGGATAAAAGAACAATAAAGAGCAGGCAAGGGCTTATTGTAAAATATATCTCCCTTAAAGCATTGTTAGAAGCACTGTTTTCATATGTTTCAAACTGTTTCCTCCATCCAGTGTCTCCCCCTGGACCATTAAAGAGGCCAAAACAGCCCCAGTAGCTTACTTGCCTACATGCCAGCCAAACACCACCTCTCTGAAGATGATCTCTTCTAATTCATCTTCAGCTTGCTGAGCAGATGACCTCACATTGGTCCTGTGGAGCCCTTCCTCATAGCTGATGCCGTCTATTACAGTTGTTATTGCTGCTAGTGCAAAAGTGCATCAGCTGACAGCATGATGTCTCAAGAGGGCACACCTGAACAGGAGGCCATTGTCCACAGAGCAACAAGCAGAGGGAAAAGTGAAGGAAGCATGAAACAGACCTTTAAAGTACCTGCGGTGGCCAGGGAGGAGACAGCTGCCTGGAGAAAATCAATCGGAGGGAGACAGCCTGCTCCGTGGGCGACTGTAGCAGACACAAAGGGAGAAATTTCACAGGCCAGTGCTGTATTAACAGGAGCACAGCCAGGAGCGGTGGTTATCCTCCTTTACTCCATACTCATGAGGCCACATCTGGAATATTGTGTCCTGGTTTGCCCACCCAAAACAAGAACAACATCAATAACCTGCAGCTTGACCAGCAGAAAGCCATCAGGATGATCAGCGCTGCAGCACTTGCCCTGTGCAGGGAGGCTGAGGAATGGAGCTTGTTCAGCCTGGAGAAGACACAGCTTCAGGGGGACCTAACAGCAGCCCCTCAGCACCTACAGGAAGTTACTAAGATGGAGCGGGGCTTCTTACAGGGATGCAGGGAGGGGAGACAAAAGACAACAGACAAGTTGGAACAGAGAGCTTCCACCTTTTTCCCCACGGGGAAGAAGCCCAGGGAGGTTGTGAACTCTCTGTCCTTGGAGGTTTTCAAGACCTGCCTGGATGCAGCTCTGGTGCTCATGGTGGGACCTGCTGGGTGCAGCAGCTTGGACCAGAGACCTCCTGACACCTCAGCTAGCCTGAATTAGCCTGGGATTCTGATGCATAATTTAGATTTACAACCCCCTTCAGCACAGTTGTCGCCAATTCCTTTTCACGTAGATGCGTACGTTGCCAAGTGAAATGGAATTTGCCTTACCCTGTTTTAATGGGAGAGATTACGGCTGGCTGCCTTTGAGGTGGTCAGCTAAGCTTCTTGTCATAGTGGAGAGAAACAGGTTATTTCTAGTGCTTGATGCATCTTCTCCTCAGGAGGCGTCTGAAGGAGGTGTTAGATGGATTGTAGCCTAAAAGCACTCAACTCTCCGTTGATGATAAATGGGACCAGATGACTGTCTGTAATACACATACATCTAGACATTGTAGACATCTAAAGCTAGGTGAGATGGATCTCACTCGCTAATACTTTTGCTTGAAGGGGTTTCGATGTCTTTTGTGCAAATCAAGATTGTTGAGGGAATATGGGATACAATTAGTCCTCTACAGCTTACATCAGTTGTACAGGATGAGCAACAAGTGATTGTCACCTGTTGGAAACTCAGACCTTTAGAAATTATTTCAAAAATCAGGAACAGATTTTCTTCTGCTGTAGATAGAGGACAGCAGGATAATGACATTTTGCTCTTTTTTTCTTTTTTCTTTTCTTTTTCAAGGGTAAAAAGGGTCATGCATACCGTCTGGTATCTGACTGCTGGCCAATGGCACTGTAATAAAATAGCTAACTCTCAGTTTAACGTTCACCTTTCCATAGGAAGGAAATGTCATTAAAAGGTAGGTAGCAGTGGACTATGCATACAAGTGCTTCACCGTAAGGTGAAAATCAAAGTAACTGAAGAAGAAAGAATTGTGAATTTGATTAATTAGGCTCCTGTGAGCTCCTTCTGAAATTCTCGTGAAACACAGGAAAGGCGGTAGTGCCACCCCAGGTACCGGTGTGATCCTGCCCTTCTGCTGAACACGGCCCCCGCAGGCACGGCCTCCCTCACCTGCTGGTTGCTCTGCCCAACAAACATTTTCAGTTTGGCACAGGTAAGGCTGCCAGTCTTTGTGAACCAGCAGCTGGTGACTTTACCCTCAGCCCTTCTATTTCTAATTCTGTAAGGTAAAAGCTGAGATACACTAATGAAATACACGCGGTCTTTTTGGAAGTAAAGAATTTCCCAGAAATACACTTAAACACGTTTGCTCAGTAATGCTGGTTCTTTCCTAGCTACGCTTTAGAGAGGCACAGCTGGCTGAAGTGGAAAAGGATCATAAATACTCTCTTATGATTCCAATTTCTTCTTGTCTGCTAGTAGCTTCCCCCTTTCACCTTTCTTGGTACCCAGTGTTTATCCATCCAGCAGGATGATTCTGCAGCAGCTTCTTGTTAAAATACGGGTGTATGTTACTGGTTTAAACCAAATGGAAACAACATCTTCATGGCAGTAAGTTTTTATCCGCAGATGAAATGACCACATTGGATCGGATTATAATTTAGATGTACGTTTGGATGCCTTTCTGAAACATCTGTATGCAGGCTGTGATGTTGGTTTGAACTGAAATTATTTTGATGACTGAAAATCCATCAGGCCAGAGAACGAATTTTCAGTTACTGAAAGATGAGGTAGTTTTACCAAGAAAATGTCCGTAGGAACATAATAAATGATCTCTTCCTAAGAACAAAAGTAGCTATTTTGACTTTAGGTTAAAGAAAATAAGATTTACATCTAAAAGACTGGTGAATTTTGGAGTGATATGTAACTGAAGGATAAGTAATGAAGGCACCTTTTTTACTGTATTTAATCAATTAGAAGATAGTCCGTAGGATTTCTAAGTTGGCACAGGTTAAGAACCAAATTAAATACCCATCTCTCAATTTGCCTTTTCTCTGTTGTATTTCACAGTCAGTATACCTGTCAAAACCTTGTTTTGGAAAGCCAGGTATTTTATATTCCGTTTTGGTGGTCCCAAGTTCCTTGACAACTACATGCCTGCGTGCTTTACTAGTATTTAGTGTTCATCTATTTTAAAGCGACCGTTGGCCTAAGTCGCTGTCAGGCAGTAAGCATTTTTTTCACTGGCTCTCAAATGATTTAAATCTCACAGGATGTGACATATTAGGTGCTTTCTCGTGGCCTAAGAATAATTTCCACTGCCTGTTACCATTTGCTGGATGCGGTCATATTTCCCTGTGCAGAAAAGCTTCCCCTACAAATCTTTTCTTGCTCGTATCCTCTGACGTTCATGGCTACATCACCGCTGCCGTTGTCCTTGTTCATGGCATCAGCCACAGTCATCGTATTGTCTGGAGCAGCTCACCTCACCCAATCTTTGATCTGGATCTAGTGTGCATGATGGAGACCACAGTCTTCGTATCAAGATTATATGGTACTTACGTGAGAAGGAACATATCCAGTGCAATTAGAGAAAAAAAATCTAAAGGGACAGTATAAGTGTTTTGTTTTCAGTTTGTTTGGTTGGGACATTTGAGTTGGGTAGTCTTCCTCCAAAATGCATAAATACATATAGGCCAGCTTTTTTCAGGGATGCTCACTGTTTTGGATTCTTGATGTTCTAATATCCTGTGTGCCATAGATCAAACTCAGTTCACTGGTAATAAATCTCTGAAACAGAGACTCTGCATACACATATATGCATATATAAAACTCTTTGTAAAATGATAATGTTCTGTATGTTCGTTCATGAATCTACATATTATCTGAAGTATATACTGAAGAGCTACTAAAGGTTTCTGTAGTATCAAGAATTTTTGCTTACAAATAAACAAATGCAGAGACATTTTTCAAGATTGAACACAGGAGCAATATTAGTACCAGCATTAAACCTCAGGTAGCTGTTGATTTTAATCCTCAATTTACTCACCTAGCTAGATTCATTGAGGCTTTGGAACCGCCCCAAAACCCCAAGCACTAATATTTAGATCATGTAGCTGTTTGAGATTCTACAAAGTTCAAAATGATCCTTCTAGTGCAATAAAATCTAGTTTTATATGCCAGCTTTTGCAGATATGTTTTTGCAGAACAGCTGTGTAGGTTAGCGCATTTTAAGAGAGTAAATTAAATTGTGGTATTCAAATAATAAAATCAATTATTATGAGAAACTCCTGACTTTGAAAATGCTGTTGAAAAGCAATTACCTTCAACTCACATATAATAAAACTTAGTTAATGCAATGAAATGGGGGGCACAAAACCAATTTGGATAAATGTGTGTTTTTTAATGAGTTGGAGGTCTTATTCATGCAATAAGCGTTGGCAACTGTGTCTTCATCCTGAATAATCAAACCTCTTTTAGATAATCATATAAACAAAGTTTTGTTATAGTTTTACTTTTTTACAAAGTATTGTAATATTACAGAATACTTAGGAAATGTTTTGAGATCACAGGATGAAAGATGGTATAGAAGTATTTATTATTATTATTATTATTAACATTTGATGAGTCCCCTGGCTTTTATTTCAGGATTTTCTACTTATTTCAGTTGCACATTTTTAATTGCTTAGTGAAATGATGTAGTCGTATCTCAGAGTTGATTTAATTGGAATTATTGATGTCTGAAGCAGCACCCAGGCTGGGAAAACTGGGTTCTGATCAAAGTCTGCAAGTAATGGTTTAGTGAAGTTAAAAATTCAGTCTGTAATTAAAAAATGAAAGAGAGAGCGTGTGCTTTCAAAGTGCACATTTTATGCTGAGGAAACAGTCACTTCTTATTTATTTGGAAATGCTCATTGCAGTATTTAAAAAGAAGGGTAACAGTAATAAGTGAAGTTTTTAATCCTGAATATTTGTTGAGTTTTTCACCTGAAAGATTTTACTGGATGCAACACTGTACTTTCATACCTGCTGGTATACTTTGTTCTCTTCAGTTATATTTAGAACTGCGTGTAAAATGGGAAATTAATTTTAAGATGGGTTTCACGATTTTTTGATTTTTTTTTTTTTTTTTTTTTTTTTTTTTTTTTTTTTTGGAATGGAAACCAAGCATTTTGAATTTTCCATGGAGGCATTTTTTTAGCTTTATTGAAAGTACATATAAATGTTTACAATTTTTAAATGTTTTATATAGAACAAGTAAGTTTAACATTAAAATGAATTCTGCTTGGAGTTGATAAAAAGCCAGGAGATACTAATCAGTCAGTATTACTTTTTAGAAGTCTGTATCTTGGCTCATTGACTACTGAGGATGCGCAGGACAGTTGTCGAGCATCTCTAGTCAGGTGGGATGAATCCTCGCCTCCATTCTGAATGTGTCAGTGAGATGTTTGGACTGTTGTGTTTGTTTAGGAAATTTTACTACATTTTTGCAACATTTTGACTCATTATCTAGTGCAAAGAAATACGGTGCTGTCCAAGTTAACTGGGAAAACGGACTTTTTTTGTTTCTCAGACTTACTGGATTGTGCATGGGAAATCACAACAGCAAACTGCTTTTTATGACTGCGCACATGGTGTGATGGAGTTTGGAACCTGGGTAAATTTATCTGCGCTGGGGGGGCAGGGAACAGATGAAAGGTGCTGGGACTGGAGAAAGTTCAAGCAGACAGAAATAGAGAATATTTTTTAGTTGCATTAGGAACAAAAGGAGATAGGCTGGGTGATGCAAGAGTCTTGGTTTCTCTTCTTAAACAACCCTTCCATTTTTTTTTTATTTGATATCTTTTGCGTACCCTTTTTATTATCAGAAATAAATATATATATTCCAAGGTGGATGGGGATCTTCCACTGAATGGGAGCAGTTGCAATCTGGTGTGCTGTGTGTCAAAGACCCACCGCAAATTTCGTCATTCACCAAAAGTATGCATTTGTATCATTTGCATGGTATTGATCAGCACTTCCTGAACCATTTTGTTCCCTAATTAAGGATGCAGAGAGCTTTACATTATTCCGCTTATGATCTCAAGAGCTCTTTTTACACTGCTTGTTTGGGATTTGCTTCCTTGGGAGATTTTATTACTGTATGAATGAAAATGCTTTTCTTGAAGCTGTTAATCATTTCAAGATTTTAAAAAACTAATTGAGAATATTTCCCATTATTATTAAACTCTCAGGGGTGCTATAGGGCGTGCAAACTATTATAATCTAAACCTGCAATTTGGCTTTGCTGCTTGTGCCCTTTGGAACAGTGGTATACATGGGAATTTTAAGGAGAATGGCCAACGCACCCCCACCCCAGCCACAGTGAAGAAAATGTGCTTTTAATCATTTTCTCATCGGCTGCTGCCTCCTGTTAGCAATGAAATTGTTTTGACAAATGTTATTTTGTCTGAACCATATTCAATTATGGAAGGGCTCAAACTAATCAAAAGAACTTCCTAACATTGTGGACTGTTGGGCTGCAATATAATCTTCCCAATGAAGTGGAGGAAGACTCATCATGTGAGTCATTTTAAAATTGGTTGAGGCAAATCACCGAAGAATGTATGGTAGGGAGCATTTATTCTCTGTCACAGGATGTGCCTAGATAAGATAATGGGCTATTTCTATGACTTTTTGATGTTGAACTTTAGCATTTCAAGTGCTAGATAGAGTGGTATTATTGGTTATGCATTGTACCTAAAGGCTGTGCATGAATTAGTCTGCTAGCATTGGGTAATAATGCTAGGGCTCATCAATGAAGCTGTTATACATAAAGCTAGTGCCATTTGAACGATTCTTTTAGTGCAATGTACTGGATTGCAGACGATTGGGACGTTGGGTAGAGAATGCTGTTTGTCAGTGTCCTGTGTTATAAGAGGTTACATTCATCTTTTGTAGCTCTGATGAACCAATTTGCAGCCTGCATCCGGTTTACTTCAGCAGTTTTCTCTGAAGTGAGCATTCCTTCTGAGACAGAGTCACAGAATGGTTGAAGTTGGAAGGGACCTCTGGACGTCATCTTGTCCAACCCCGCTATTCAGGCAAGGCTGTCTAGTGCCAGTTGCCCAGGACCATGTCCAGAGAGCTTTTGAATATCTCCAAGGATGGAGGCTCCACAACTTTTCTGGGCAACCTGTGCCAGGGCTCAGTCACTCTTAAAGTAAAAGTGTTTCCCGATGTTCAGAGGAAACCTCCTGTGTTTCAGTTTGTGCCCATTGTCTCTGGTCCTGTCGCTGGGAACCACTGAAAAGAGCCTGGCTCCATCCTCTTTGCAGTCTCCTTTAGGTATTTATATGCATTAGTGAGATCCCCCTGGAGCCTTCTCTTCTCCAGGCTAAACAGTCCCAGCTCTTTCAGCCTTTCCTCATACACGACATGCTCCAGACCCTTAATCATCCTTGTGGCCCTTCATTGAACCCTCTTCAGTCTGACCGTGTCTCTGTTGTACTGGGGAGGCCAGAACTGGACCCAGCACTCCAGGTGTGGCCTCACCAGTGCTGAGTAGAGGGGAAGGATCGCTTCCCTCCACCTAGTAGCAATACTTTGTCTAATGCAGCTGAAGATAACCTTCTTTGCAGCAGGGTCACCTTGCTGGTTCATGTTCAACTTGGTGTCCCCCGGGACCCCCAGCTCCTTCTCTGCCAAGCTGCTTGCTGGCTGGTTGGCCTCCATCAGCTATTTTGTTTTAACATACATCCCCATTAAGTAATTCTTCTCACATTTTGTGATCTTGGCAAAGACCGTGCAACTCTTTAATTGCGGAATGCCAAAATCAATTGTCAAAAATATTTCTTTATTCTGGTTGACATCTTAATCTTTTTATCAGGTATTTAATGTATTTTGCCACGCAGAGTTTTTGAAATGTAATTCTGCAATCTGTAATGTTTTCAGTATGATCTTACCAGTCATTGTAAATTAAATGCATCTGAATTTACAGCAGTTATGCTTTGAACTGGCTTAAAGCAGCTTTGTGCATAAAAATACTGTGCTGTTAAGGACGGATTTGAACTCTTTTTTTTTTTTTTTTTTTTTTAAATCTACATAATCCTAGCTGTGTAAAAGTATACCTCTGTGCTCTGAGGGCTTCATTGGTTACAGTCTATTGACACGATAGACCTCTCCTGTTGATCCTGTTCTCTCATTTTATTCTAGTGTGTGTATCTAATTCTGGATAGCTGCTCATGTATAATATATGCAGATATAATTCCAGTATCGCAATTTAATTGAATTATTAATCAGGGATGAAGATACTGAACATTCTTCAAAAATAAAGCCCATGTTCATGAGTCAGAAGGGGAGTGAAGCTTGGCTTTGCCTCTTATCTGGTTATATGAGAACATCTTTACAAAAAATAGAGAAATGGTGACCTAAATGACAGGACAGTGGGCTGGAATTACGAAATTGAGGAGCTTCTCGCACATTGGTTAGGGCAACTTTGGGCAATTCACTGTATCTCTCTGCCTTAGTTATCGCAGCTGTAAATTGCACATGATATCTCTCTATTCTACTGTAGAAAATGTTATAAACAAATTAACCAAATACCACTGTACCTAGTGGTCTACAGTTGAGTTTCCATACAGAAACGCTACCAGATTGAGTTACGTGGGTAACATTAACCTGGAGAACACACACTATTTCTACCTAGGTAGATAGAAAAAGAATAAATTCAGGGTCGTGACAAAGTGTTCTGGTATGTTCAGGAAGAGCATGATGTCAGGAGAGTATGAGAGGAGCATTCTTGGAGAACTGGGGGATATTGCCAGCAGGTACAAGGTGCTAGTAGACAATGAGCTGAACTTTTATCCTGAAGTTGTGAGGCATCAGTCCAGCGGTTGGTTGGAGTTTGCAAGCAGGCTCTTTTGAGCTGTGTGTTCCCCCACCTCCCTCCAAGCTGCATCAAGCCTGATGGCAGTATCCTTACGAGATGTGGGAAGAACCCAAATACAGTAAACATTGGGCTAACAGCCCTGCTGTTTTCAGGATGATGTACTTGGGAAGACATGTTGACCACAGGCCTCAAATTTGACAGAAACTCTCTGCCTCAGTTTGAAACTTAACCTACTAATTGTGAAGTCAATCTGTTTCTGGCTTGTAGAGTGATAATTAAAATCCTGTTTGCAATGGAAACTCAAATGCAATACTAAATATGAAATAGTCCTACACCCTGCCTAGTGTATTTCTGCCATGCTTTCCACTGAGCAGTCTGGCTGCAATTCTTATTTCCTACATCCCCCAGCAATCTTTAAATAGGAGAATAAAAACCTCTTGTTTCAGCTCCAGTGTTGTGAAGTGACGTTTATTTGGACCATCCAGGACCTTTAGGTTGCACGCTCCAAGTGTGCTGCATATTTAGCATACAAATAGATGATTATGAGGGTGTGAGGGAGACATGCACTGAACTGGTAAAGACATCATCTTGGAGTGTGTATTAAAAATGGATTTCAGTAAATTAGGTGTTATATATTAGAAGAATTAATCTTTGAAATTGCTGGTACAACTAGTCTGTGTTACTATTCTGATACCAATTTAATTCCATTTATTATTGTTAAACTCATCATTCTAAATTTGCACGTGAGTTTCAGATGATTAAAAATCTTGATAACACCAATCCAGAATTACACAATAAAGCATATTACAGCTGTTCTTTAATTATAATGAGCGGTGGGCACACCTTTTACCCCTGAAAGCCTTTTAGTACCATTAAACTGTTGCGTGGGTTTGTTTATTCGTGAATTTGAGTTGGATTCACTATCTCAACAAATTTAAAGTTTTATGGTTTACTGCCGTGTCCTCAAAATAGAAAAATGGACCAAAGCCTGGACCATTTATTCAGGCAGAACTATTCCTGCCTGAGAAGGAGCTGCAAAGGCCAATATAAATATAATGCAATTAAAATCAGACTGTGAAAACAGACGTGGCTGCTGAGAAGAGAGAAATATGTTATTTGGTGCTGATTGTTTGCCCAGAATCTCCTAATGAGTTAAAATGAAAGTAATTAAAAAAGAGGCTAAATGTCAAGGAAGAATTTCCTGAGCAACTATTCCAAAGCCTCCTACTGGCTTCAGTCAGAGAGAGGGGAAATATATATCACCTGAGACACTTAAAGCTATGAGACAAGAAATTGATGATTAAAAATGTCAATAGATAGGGCTCAGACAGATGCCCTTCCTGTCCTTTCTGATCTTTAGTATCTCTGTAGTCTTAAGAATGAACTGGCCCCATGAGATTGAGCAACAGCCATGAGTCATTATTCAAATGTAACTAAATTATACAGTTATCTGCCTTCTTCCAAGTTACCATTTGTTGAAGAGCTAAAGCGCTGTAGCGTTTCTGTATCGTTGGTTTTCCAGGCACGCTGGGTTGTAAACCTGTGACAAGGTCGGAGTGTTTGTAGCATCTTCTACTTTGCACTGGGAAAATCTTGCAGACTTTACGGGTGGCTGTTGTCGATGTATTTCTGCTTTGTGTTTCAGATGTTTGAAAATAAATGCAGGCCCTTCTTGATAAATGTGGCAAACTGTCAGAGCTAATGTAGAGGTTTAATAGTATAGCCCATATGAGTTAATAATAAAGGATAAAATTCAGCCTTTCTATAAGTTTATGTAAAACAGTAAAATTATTTGCTTACATCAACAGAATTTCATGTGACGATAGGCAGGTGGGAGGTTTTGGGTTTTTTTTAGAGGGAAAGAGAATTTTTCATATCTGCTCATCCGAAGTAGTTCTCTTTGCTTTCAGGGCTTATTTGAAGTAGTCGAGTGACTCCTTTGGAGCGGGCAAGCTGGTTGCATAGTGCAGTCAGTGACATCCCTTTCTTGCTCTGTCTCACCGAAGTGAAGCTCATGCGAGAGCAGGAGATGAGAAGAGGCTGTGTGTCACCTAGAACTTACGCCTCGGTTGGCTGGGTGAATTCTTCTGGTGGTTTTATGGTGAGGAAAAATACTCCGAGGTGGAAAACAAAGCTGTCATGCTCTGGAAGTAGTGGAGTTAACTGTCGGTACGGTTTTAATTCAGGAAGCTTGAGACCTGTGTGATCATTTCTTGTTAGCGCACGCTTTTCCTGCTTATAGGGCTCCTGATCAACAGAGGGCTGCAGATAAGGATCTTGTATTTTTTACAAGAAAAAGAGCACAGTAAGAGTTTGATGAACAGACACTTTTGTAATAAAACTCTTCTGTCTCATTGAAACTGTAGATTGCTAGCTATTACATGACACTGAACAGTTTTCCTTTCAGTATTATCACACGGTGACTTAAATGTGATGAGGCATTAGAAAAGACTGAATTATTTTAATTTTACTCTTTCACTGGGTTCTGAAGCCATTGTGTTTTATTTTGAGGTAAATTATCCTATTTATCTTGTCTGCATAAATACCTTTATGAATAATGCAAGAAGCTGGGATGCTAAAAGTAAAAATTACAGACCTGTCCTTAAAGGACAGGATTAACATCCTGCAAGAGCTTATTCAAAACCAACCGGTGCCTTTATTCTACAATACAAAAATGTGCCATTTCTGAGCTTTTGCAAAGCTATTATAGTGGAGCGTTGCCAGATCCATTAACAATTCTGTACTAACAACAGTTAAATAACCCAGTGGGGTAAAAGCAGGCAATGGAACAGTCTGTACAGGATCTCCTTTTACATGGGTGTTGTAAGGAGGCTTGAATGAAAAAAAACCTGCAAAAATAGTTCCACGAGGGTAAGAGCAGCAATGTCTTATGTTGAATTACAGCTAGAAACAAAAAAAAAAATATTACACCTAATGCAAAGGTAATGCAGATATTTAGCCAAAGACTACAGAGGCAAATCAAGGTCATGGAAAATTTTCAGTTCCCAAGGAAGCAGTAAATTAGCCGTTTCTCACAAGCGCTCTGTTTCAGACTATCTAGCGATTAATGCAGGTACACAGAAAGCCCGTACAAATTTGTGAGTCAGTGAATGTGTTTTCACTGACTGCCGTGAGCGTGGCTCAGCCGTGTGGGGATGACAAGGTGAAGATGTGCATGGAAAGACCTAGGCTCCTCCATCCATGGCGGGATGCTGCAAGAAGGCAGAGCCCGGAGCCCCGAGAGCCATGTGCTCACTCTGCTGCCAGGAGCACCCAGGGCGGGCAAGCCCAAAAGCGTGGGAACACAGCCAAAAACCGTCCAGCCGTTGTTTCCTCTGGCCTGTGTCGTTACAGAAGTTCTGAACAGGTTTTTCTGTTCTCCTTTGAAGATTGATTATAATTTTTGTACTGTTTTCATTCTCGGGTCAGAAGGTATACACTTTTATTTCAGCTTAACAGAACTTTATGAAGAAAGTATATATACTGTATTCTGGTAAGCATCGGCACACAAAAAAATAGTGCATATATAGCACAAATTGTATAGCAAAACCCAAACCCAGACTTTGGTAGAAAGATATTCATCTTGAGGCAAGTACGCAAATACAGCGCTAGGATCTAAAGATGGAAAAGCAAAGATGAAGAAAGGTGAATTGATTCTAATTCCCTGAACTGGCCGTTACGTATAGCAACATCTTCCTGTGCAGAAAAAGTCCTCAAAGGTGTTTTCAAAAGCCACACTATGTCCAGACGGAATGATCTATTCGCTGAACTAAGTAATGTCATGGTATATGATACACCATTTTATAAAGCTGTTATTTGCATTTCCCTCTGGGTATTGCGAGCACCTTAAATAATTCTGAATTTCTAAAACAAATCCATACTATTTTCCTATACCTGCAGAGATGTGTTTATACATCTGCTACAAATAACGCACGAGACCACAGGAGAAGCTTACAGACCTAATCATAATATTTTCTCCCCTTTTGCTCTTTATGTACATAATTTGAAGTGTGGGAATAAGAAACTGCAATGTACTAGACAAATGGAGAAGCCGCTAATGGTTTCCCTTGCATACTGGATGACCTGGCGCTGCTAATGACGTGTTGCCAAAGGAATGCTAACTTGCTGCAGAAGCAGGGGAAGGGTTGGTTCCCCAGTCGCCTCCCCGCACCGTCAGCCCAGCCCGTCTCCAGCACACACAGAGACACGCGCGTGCAGGAGAAGGCTGGGGAGCAAGAAGGAGTCCTGGGTTTAACCTGGAGAGGAGAGGGGCAGGGCACCTCCTGTAAGCTGGAAATGGTTCTGGGAGAGGAGAGGTAGTGGGAGGGAGCAGAGCTTGAAGAGTTATTTTTTTTTTTAAGTAGTTGCTTTTTCATCAATGGTGCCTTCTGTGGCAGATCTTCCCAAAGCAGCCCGCACAGCGCCTCCTTTTCCTTTGCCCTCTGCCCCTGGCGTGGGTAGGGCAGTGCTGGTGTTACCTCCACTGGTTTAAGGAGATTAAGGAGGTAAAGGAATAACCTATGCAACTGAAAGCGAGTCCTGTTTTCCCAGCTCTGCTGGTTTAAGAAGTTGGTTTGTGTCTCCCAAAACATCAGTGGACAAAAGCTATAGACAGGTATGGTACTGCCACAAGTAAGTCATCTAGTCTTGAAATAGTTCTATGTATTATTTTACTTTTCTGACATAATCTAGAGAGATTCATACACTGACTCTCTTCTTGCATTAGGTAAACTGCTGCTTAGTTTTGGGATCCTGGCAGACAGGCTTTCTGAAAAGTAATCTGCCAGTCAATTAGTATCCTATACCATGAGCCTAAGTCAAATACGCTTTCACAAGGGCTCAAGTTTAGAAATGAACTTTAGGAAAACTCTATTGATTTTGTAAATTAAAAATGCAAAATTGAATGGATAGAGGTCCCGCACAGGACCGACCCGAGGAAGCAGTCTTTAAACAGGAACATTCTCCGATTCGACACTGGGAAAGAGAAGAAAGCAGGAAGGAGGATTCATTTGCAATTGACCTGCAATAGCAAAGTCATTCACTTTCCAAATAGGATTAAACTTGTTCCATCAGCCATGACATGTGAAAAGATCATGGTTATAAATTCCATTTGCTGTAATGAATTGAAAGTGTCTGAGTTTGCAAGCAGCACTCCTCGTTGATGGACAGCTAGATTTGTGCAGTGTTTTAACACCAAAATTAGCTTCTACAAAATAAAAAGTACAGACAAGGTGGCAGCAGTGACAGATTTTAAAGCATAAAAAAATTGACTTTATTGTTAGATGGAAGCTGAATAAAGCTAGAAATATAGTGGTTATAACCCTGTTATGTAGGTAGCGTGCTTCGTTCTTGAGTGAGGGTGAATACAAAACTGGAAAAAGGCATTTGTTTAGGTTTCTCAGCCATATTTCAACAAGAATAAATATTGTTACTTAAATGAGGAAAAATCGAACTTTTCTGTGGTCTTGCTTGTAAGATGTAAGAAAATGGAATTGTATTGAAAGATACTTCATTCAGATCAATTTGAATGTACATCAACATGACTCCACTGGAGTCCATGAAACCATATTGGTGTATGTATTTTGTAAATTGAGACGCAAGCTACACTCTGAGGTTACTTAATAACCTTAGCTCAGTCTTGCGTCAGGATCATGAGATGTTTGTACTTTGATGCTTGCAGAACTAAGTGCAGTTTCAGAACCTATTTTCCCCAAAATTGTGTCTTTGGTGTCCACAATTTTATGCATATTTTAAAGGTGCCGATTGCCAAGAAAAAAATCTCAGTGGATGAAAATGGCTAATATTTGTGGACAATTTGAGATTCATTTTAATTGATGAGGTACCCAGCTGAAAACTCTCCAAGACTTTTAAAAAAAAAAAAAAGGCTTGAGCTAAACAGAGGAGTGAAAATATAATAGCTTCTTAAATTACCGCAAGGTTAACATATAATTAATTTGCTAATTTTAATTACAACGCGACAAAATGTGCTGAAAAATGCTCAAAGGGGAGAAGCAGCCAGGTGCCAGCCGTGATTAACCAAGGTTACTAGCAATTATGAGGTCTCTGTTAACCGTGTTACAGAAATTTTAGAAACTCCTTTGTAAAAACAGCACATTTATTGAAACTCAGCGGGGTTTTCTTCTTGCTGTACCCTTCCGTTGCTACAGACTTGCTGTCATTTGCCTCTCTCTTTTCCAGCTAAATGTTTTCTTGCAGCTGTAACACGGACTGCTTTTTCTGTTTGTCACACACTGTTATACTAGTTTTTATTTTGATCGTATAAACGAAAGAGATAAACTATTGTTTGCAAAGTACCCTGAGCACCTTAAGTGCCAGATAGCTGCGAATATCCCAGCTGAACACTAGAAACACAAATCCTGAAGAAAATACTCTTTCTTTCCGAGGTGTCCTGGGACGTGCAGTTTGTAAAGCAGGAATATTGCCGAAACTGCCTTTTCAGTGGAGAGCCTGCTCTGCAATGGTTTATATGCACAGACAAATGTAACTTCCGAGTTCAAAACAAACAAAGACCAAAAAACTCTGCATGTTTGCTTTGCATTTTAAACAAATCGTGGTGTAAATGAATGTCTTGTATGTATCAAATTCCGTGATGTATTACTGTTCTTTTTTATTGTTGTTACGTGAGTCATGCTTTAAGTGTCTGTTGTTTGGAACCGTAATAAACCTTGATCCATCTATTAAAGGAATATCTAAAAAAAAAAAAACCCAACCTGAAAACCCAACAAAACCCAAACCCAACCCAAAACCAAAAGCAACAATAACAACAAAAATAACAAACCTAAAGCATTGGTGTCAAAGGAAATTAATTTCCTGGCTGGCTTGTGTTTTTCTCTGAGGCAGATATTGATGAGTGTGCAGAGGGGATCATTGAGTGTCACAACCATTCACGCTGTGTTAACCTCCCAGGGTGGTACCACTGTGAGTGCAGAAGCGGTTTCCATGACAATGGAAGCTATTCTCTTTCCGGGGAGTCCTGTGTTGGTAAGCAATGATCAGCATAGTGCTTTTTTTTTTTTTTTATTACCCCCCTCCTTCTGCATGGTGTTATAAAGTGACTACTGAGACACTGTCCTGAGCAGTTACTGTGTTTAAGGCTAAAATGAGAATGCAAGCGAGCGTGTCCGTGTTTGTCAGCATCCCCAGCCACGCGGGGTGGGTGCTAGTTCAAGATGTGTCACGCTTTTTGAATGGTTATTACAGGAGGGAGGCAGTCGGAGATCCAAAGTGTGACTTACTGCGCTTTGCCATTTATCATACTAAGTTGCCGTAAAACCTGAAGCGAGAGTAGGCTTTCTGGGGGGGCATAATAGGCCACAAAAGGGGCAAAGTTGGTTTTCCATTTTCAAATTCCAGCAGAGCGATACGAGAACACATTTTTGGGGTATGTCTGTGTTGCTTTGATTTGTTTGTTTTCCGTTGTTTGGCATCCTCATCATTTTATTTTTAGAATTATGCAAATAGCATCAAGCTCTTTATGCACCACATTTGCAGAATAAGGCCCTAAGAGTATGGACAGAGAGGAATTTTTAAAGGGTGCGGAGGAGTTTGTCGGTTGTTTCTATGGGAGGACAAAGGATGAGGCTCCCTGAGGATTTAGTGCTGGTTCTCGCAGCCTGGGTGCCCTTGACTGGACGTAAGGCTTTGTGTGCCACTACAGCAAGTGAGCAGTAATAATAATATCATAGTGAAGATGGTAATTGTGGCTTACCTCTGCCTTACGATTTTTTCACCTTTTCACGTATACTTAAAAACTTTATACATAATTTCTGTAGGATATTTTATCAGATCAGTTTAAAACTATTTAGAAAGGATCCCATTTTAACTTCTATAGAAATACAAATCAACTTCTCATAGTTCTGTGTCCTTTCTTTGGAATTTCAGTTGCTTCATCTCTACTCAGTTCTATGAGTTTTGTATAAAAGCTTTTCTGTCGCTTCTGTAAAAGACTTTTTTTTTTTTTTAACGCTGTAAATTTCATTTGTTGTGTCCATAAATGCAAAGGAATCTTTCTAAGAAAAAGCATACAATTAAAGTAAAAGTTAAAATAAAAATTTGTAATAAAAATATATAAATTTGCTTGAAACTTGTAACCAACATTCTCATCTTTTACAAATTTTGGCTATTAGAAGTTCTTGGGATAAGAGAGCATTGTGATTTAAAATGCAGAGGAACAATAATTATTTTCAAAACCAATATTTTGTAGATTGTGCAGCTATATTAGCTGTTTACACATTGTCCTGAGCTGATGGGGAGCTCAACAAAATCATAGCAGTGAACTTCATTTGGGTGGCTGTGTAAAAAATGGCAAATTTTACAGCATTTTGTGGCTTAATAAATAAAACGCCACATGAAACTCATATATTTCTAAGCAGATTCTCAAATGTTAAGAGTTCTCCTCTGGTTTATTTAAATACCATAAAATGAGTGACGGACAGAGCAATGTTGAAAATACTTGCTTTATGAGAAGCCAAACCAACATGACATAACCTTCCAAAAGCCCGGAGGCAATTTGGGAATAAGGGGCACGTGTAGCAGTCCTGACTCCTACCTGTACTGCTTGCGTGGGAAACCCCGTCCCTTGTCAGGCTGACCTTACCTTGCTGGCTGGGGACGAAGAAGGTCTGAGGCTCAGGGTGGTCTCGGGAAAAGAGAGACGCCTAGACAAGACCGGGGGTTTGACCGGCCCGTGGCTAGGCTGGGTTGCTGGAAGGTCGGTACTGCTTGCACGGCATCGCTGTTAAAGGGAAGGGCCCTTGGCTACCTCGCAGCAAAAAGGAGCTCAAAATGTTCTGTATTCCGTGGAGACTGAAGGGATGAGTTTTCATGAAAACAAACTGCCCTCCTTTTGACCTGCGCAGCACGCTGGAAGTTCGTAAGGTGAGGTGCTTGTCTTTCCATATGCAAGTTGTAAACAGAATGTGAAATTAGCAGGGTTATTTTAACGAAATAGCTTTTCTGAACCATCTGCTGCAGGGTACCAGTGAGGAAGAGAATAAACCAGTTTATTTTATTTCATTATATTGGTTAACCGATTAGAAATTAATCGAAAGATTCTCCTAACCCATATTGACAAAGAAATTTCAAACCACGATGTTTATTTTAAAGTGCAACTAAGAATTGGTTAAAATGACAGATAGATAACACTGCGCATTCTCGCTAAAACTCAGTTTCTTGAACACCGACTTTGATTACGTTACAGAGCTTGTTTGCATGGTAGAGTATTGAGAGTCAGGGCCAGACTCATTCACTCTATTTCAGATAAAAGAGAGTTCATCTGCTTAGCAACAGCATTTTGTCCTGGTATATTTTACCGACTGTACACTGAAATCCTAGTGTGTACCTGAGGTGGGTTTGGGCCATTGCCCTTCAGTTTGTTTTGAAATGTTTCTTCTTCCTTCCTGAAGGACAAAACTTGGAGAACAATAAATAGGCTGAGAACATAAGTAAAAAAAAAAAAAAAAAAAAAAAAAAAAAAAAAAAAAAAAAGGTTAAACCCTCCCCCACAAAATAATAATAACATATGAAAATCAGAAGGCAGTGGGAGGGAGCACTCGGCTCTGACAGATTGCCTAAAGCCCAGGCGGCCTTTGCTGGATGCATTTGTGTGTCTGTTCGTTAACCCCCTTTCCCTCCCCTTATATGTAGGTGGTCTTGGAGCTGAGTCATTGCTTGCAGTGTCTCTGCAGTGCTTGCAGAACATTAAAAAAAACCCCACCATCTCTTTGGGAAGCGTGGTGATACCTCAGTGCTTCTAGAAGCTTTATTCTCATTGACTAGGCGAAAACAGTGGAGTTTGTCACCTGGCAAGGGACAAATGTGTAAATCAACAGATGTAGCGGGGAAGGTCATAATATTGCACCAGAGCTCGGGTAATAAGGATGTATGACTTAGCCAGGCCGCTTCAAGCGTGAGAAAATTCTTTTATTGCTCAAAATATCAACCGAAGGCAGCTTTGAAAAGGGAATGTATTTCCATGGCCATGCTTTTATAAAAGATGTCAGCTTCATAAGGCGATGGTGAGCAGGCTTAAATTAAGAGAATATAATTTAATTTCCAGCAGTAGCGTTTTTATGAGGCACTGGCCTTTCACAATAGGTTATTAAGAATACTGCTTGCAGACAAAAGACAATTGCTGTACTAAGTTGCTACCAAAGTTTCCTTGGCAATTAAAACAGGTAGGCTATAGTTGCTGGGATTTTTTTCTTTTTTAATAGGTTTGCTATGCGTTAAGGTAAACAAACAAAAATACTTTATAGAGAACTAAGATGATGATATGTATCGTATGATACATATCCCAGTATTAACTGTCCACTGATACCACATTGAAGCAACTGGCGTACATTGTTTTTTCCCTGCACAAAGTATGTGTTGCCAAATACTGCTTCCTCATAAGGTAAACCCTCATCACTGAATTTTCAGTGATAACCTTTAAGATTATCAGAACCAAAGGAAGGGGGGAAAACTGGCAAAAAAATGCTGTATTCTGGGAAGTTAGTAATGTCCCAGAAAGCTCACTCTTATCTACAGCAGAAAAATAAAAGCAAATTAAATTATACTTTTTAATCTTCATCTCTCTTCAAGTGAGATGCTTCCAGTCTGTACAGACCCTGGAGTGCAGAATTCCTGATTCCATTTTTTTCATGATGTTTTGTGTTTGAGAATCTCTACGCTGTGACCTGCAAGCAGAGGAGGAAAAACAACCAAGGCAGCAGTCCCAGTCAGTTGTTGGTTATTTTTGCCTTTTCTTTAAGAATCGGTGCAAATTTTGTAGGGAAGCTTAACGCGGATCCTTCTCCCACCAGAAAACCGAAGGATTCACCATGTATTTCATCCTGAAAGGTTGCGTAGCTAGACCTCACTGCAGGGTTAGAGTAGCGGTTGTGGGAAGTGAAAGCTGGAAAATGGAAGGAGTCAGCAGCTTGTGAGAGAAGACTCCCCATGTGTTGGGCTCCCACAAAAGCTGGGTGCAGCAATGCTTGAGGGTCAAGTCGAAATGGGTTTAAAATAAATTCCCGAAGCTTTCCTATACTCCATAGTATGCTGCAGTGTTGTCTGTTACCTAGATTAGCAAGTAAGAGCAAAGGAGGTTTGTTCTTGTTGATTTTGCCCCCTTTCTCTGTGAAACAAAAAGCTAGACCCACCCTTTGAAAAGCTTCCTATGTGCCTGGGAATTGCTTTTCTATCTATCGTTAGAGAAGCGGTACGTAGACGGAAAGGTTTGTGTATGGTACGGAGTATTCAAGACCAACTCTAGAACCTGCTGTTTTCTGACTTTCTTCTGTTCTGCTCTTAGAATTTCTTAAAGCTCATAATATGAGAGTCTGTGTCTGTGGATTTTATCCTGCAAAATAAAAATTATCCTGCTTACTTTCCCTTTAGTAAATTCTGATTCATGTATTTTGAGAGAAAGTTGCATTACATGTCTTCAAGGTAATTGCATTTAGTCATTTCTGTATTTCTAGAAAGTAAATCCTATATTCGGAATCTAATTTACTATGCAGCGTTCTTTAATAGACCATTATGTCTCTATAGAATAAAAGTACTATCATAAAATATTTTCTGACTAAAAATGAATCTGTTTAGTGATTATTTTTTTTTTCCCAAAGACGAGTCCAAATCACTTTGATTTAGAAAAAAGCAAATACATTAAGTGACAAGTTGCCCGTGAAAAATGATATGTCAAAACAGTGTTTAGTTAACTTGTACATACATTGGCTTGGGAGCTCAGCATACATTTTTCACGTTAACATTATACTGTAATGGTTTAATGTACCATAACAGTTAAAATTAGCACATTAGTAGGGTTCTTTCTTCTTCAACAGCTTATCATGATATTACAGAGCACCACACTGCATGACTTGCTTGCACACATTTATTAAGGTGCTACAGAAAAGTCATACTATTAAAACCTGAATAGCCTTGAAAACTAAGAAATGAAGTAGCTAGGGATTGGTTTAAAATTTCAGTCAAACCAAGTTAATGAACTTGTATTGATATGTACAGTCATGCTTGTCTTCTACCCCGTTCAAATACAGTGGCCATGGGACCTCTCATAATATCTGAGGCAAATTACTTCTCGTTACAGCCAAAAAAGATGGAAAAAGAAATTGCATCTCAGGGGATTATTCTCTTCCATTTTGATTCTGATTTCTTGTCTGCCCGCGTTACCAAGCTATCTTTATGTACTTTGAGAGTATACTGGGAAATGAGCACATCTTGGGTGGTTTGTTTTCTTTCTTTTCCCATCCACAAAATGTGACCAGTTGCATTGCAGCTAAAATACATGTGATCAGGTACTTGTTGCCGTACATTTGTTTAGAGAACCACCTCTTCGGAGTGTTCGAAGAGTGAAGATCTTGATCAGTTTTATGATAGTCCTGTGCAATGTTTGAGGTGGCATGTCCCGGCAACAGTCACTTTGCTGTTGGCTAGATGTTCCTGATAGAAAATAGCATAAGGCTAGCATTACAAGCTAGATTCTGACTATGGTCATTTCCGCTATATCCTCACTTTTCCTTGAAAAGGAACTGTGTGGCGGGGGAAAGTAAAGCTCTGCCGCTTTTACTTGGGTTAATTAGTAGTCTGCCACAAATTATCCCAATATAATGAAAAAGAATTGCAAAGTCCCGTTCCAGGTGTGAAAATGAGATTGGTTTCACAGGTTGACAGGATACATGAAAGAATTAATCCCCCCAAAGTCAAGACAAACATCTTCTAGTGCTATGTACAAGGGAGAGGCTATGGAGTCTCCTTGCTATGTCACATATGGAGTTGTCCATTGTTCTTCAAAGTTGCTTGATTTATAAATGAATATTTCATCTTCTTCCTACCTAGTGTTGTTATAATGGGAAATAAGATTGGTGTACAGTTTTCCCTTGCCCACCTCTAAATGTTCCAGTTTTGGGCCCGCGTCTTCTGAGAGCATTTGTGGAAAAGCAAATGAAACCTGATGGGAGTGTGGGGAATTTGAGCTGAGCAAGGATTTGAATAATATAAAAATAATCTATGTGCAAGAATCTTATCATACAATTTTCATATTCATTAGAAGATTGTTTTGGACATGTTCAGAATTTTAAGCTAGGCTAATTTTCCAACACGTAGGTAGACACATTGATGCCAGTTGTTAAGAGAAATTTCACACTACATATGAGTACCTTCTTCCATGTTTTGCATAGCCACCTACATGCTGATCTCATGTCAATATGAGCAAGTTCACTTGATCTCCATTAAACCGAAATACTTTCTTAAGCTTAATAATATTGAGAGTTTTTGTCTGGGTTTTTTTCCTTCCCCACCTCCCTCAGTCTGGTTTGGGGCTGAAACAGACAAAAACATGTTACGCTTATAACTTCTTTTCCTCAAGTTACTGGGAATATTGGCTGTTTGTTCTGGCTTTTAGAAATGCAATCAACAACAAGAAAAAACTGCCAAAGGGATGTTCTCAGAAAATTAGCTCTATTAAAAGTTCAGCTGGAAATGAGTGCAGTGTCCAAGCCTTTTATATTTGATTAATGACTAAAACTTTTAAATAATAAATGCCATAAAATAATAAGAAACCATCATTTGCATAAAGAATGGAAAAAAATGAGCAAACTGAGTAGCAATTAGGAATTTATGTTCACGCTATGTTACTCAGCTTTGCTTGATTGGTTTCTTTGTCAAGAATGTCCCATTTACCAGTTTGGGCCAATCTTAATGGGGCATCCTTTTTATGTGTGCTAAATGGAGAACAGCAGTAGCTGTACGTAAATAGTGTGTTCTTCCCTTTTGGATATGTATAACAGATTAAGTTGGCTTTGTGCAGTGCGAACAGGTCTGTACTACTGAGAATATGAATAATGTTAGTTTCTATAATTGCTAACATCTGGCTTTCCATAAATCTGTTAAATTACATAGAAACAGAATTAGATTTCTGTGTCATAAGTAAAGCAATTACATGGGACTCTGTAGGCAATATGGCTTTATATTCATCTGTGAAATCCTTTTAGTTTTGAACTGTGAAAGCTGCCCTTCTAATCTGCGCTGTGATCCTGCTACATCCTGTATATATGCTATTCAAGGAGCCCTTAATATGGTGGGGAAGAGAATATTGACGATGCCTGGTGAAATCACCAAAGACAAAGTGAATGCTTCATTTATACCTTTGTCTTCACCATAAAATACAAGTCAAAGTCTATTGAAAGGAAGATGAGATGTTTTTAAGAATAATTGGAGTTTTACAGTAGCTGTTTGGATATAATTCAGTTCATACCAGTTCATTCATAGCTCTCTTCATGTCAGTCTTCATGGTTTTTACCTCCTGTGATACTCTGGCACTTGTTAAACAATGAGCTACACGTTTTAATTTCTCTTTTACACCACCGAGAGTAGACTTTTCGAGTACTCAGTAGTGAGAAGCTATGCATTAGAGCCATAATGTTCTTTTTTGGCAATTAAGACTCTCAGGGCAGCAAAGTACACCACTTTTAGGGAAGTCTGAGCGACGAGCAATTGAATCACACTATCAGGCCACTGGGAACATCCCTGACAAGGGACTGGCCCACAGGTTAGCCCAGGAGTGAAGTCCTCCTGCAGTGTAATTTGTCCCCGGCTTGCCTTTGGGTCTATAAGCGGAAAGGAGAACAGCCATTTTGTGGCAGCCCAGGCCCCTGACTCGGTTGTGCAGGTTGATTTTGCATTTGGTCAAATCCAAGGGCACTACTACATTTCCACTTGTTCCGGGGCTATTTATGAATTGAAATTAGAAATTTTACTAACCAGATCAGAGGGAATTTAGTGATTTGATTGTCGTAGAGAGTTTCCTTCAGCAGATTGACAGAATTGTTACTGTCTTTTAAAGATCTGGCTTTCTGAGGAGATGACTCATGAACCCATGGCACTCATCCAAAAAGTAGGGCAACTGGCCATCACAGCCCACCTAAATTAGACGTTAGGTCATTTTTCTTTGTAAATTCTGTTGAATTTTTAAATTTGTTGTTTTAGAGAGGAGTTAAAAGTACTCTTGGGTAATACTGAACAGTTCTAAATTTCACACTAGCAATAAGGTTATTTTAAATGGTAAGTGTGAGGGTTCTTCCTTGTAATTTCTGAATTCATGTAACAGTATTCTGGAATTTTCATGATAGAGACTGTCACGTACTTCTAAAGGATTTTCTTCTTCAGCCTTCTTCCCACTATTGCTTACGGGTTTTGTTGTTCATATTGGGACGAAAGAGGCCCACCAGTTTACTGGTATTTTGTCCGGACAATCTGTCAGTATGTTGTTTAAGAACAGTCCAAAGTTATTTTCTGAAAGAAATACCTGTTTTTAACAATGTGCTTAAAAATCTCATGGCTTTCGCTGCAAGAAAAAGAATGCTGCATTAACTCCCTAGATAAATTCATATTGCGTAATTATATTTTACCCTCCAAAAGCAATTTTAATGGGATACTGTAATTCACTTTTCTCTCGTGTATAATGATTTTCTTTTGTTAACTTATTTCTTTGTGTCATTGCTAAATCATACCTTTCCTACACAGCTTTGTTCTAAGACTTTTTTTCCTGTGTGAGGTGCCTCTGATTTCTTTCTTGATTTCCTTTTCTTTTTTTTTTCTTCCCCCCCCCCAATTCACTTACACCTTCCAGCAATGGGAAAAGGATGGAATTGATGGCTTTTAGTATGGGAAATGTTGATCATGCCAGGGACTTACGAAGAATAATGCACTTCTATTCTGGTGTAAAATCCAGAACAGAGAGTGGTCTAATTGACAGAAAGTCACTCTGATTGTTCACTAGTTTCCAGTCACGGGGAAATCACTGTACACCCTTGGCTGAAGGTTCACGTTCATCATTGATACACAGTTCTACTAGGTATGTCAGTCTTAGCATTTACAATTAAACCTGCTGGAGATAGTTTAAGAATTCTTGGTGGAATCAAAATAAACGCTGAAGAATAGTCAAAAAAAAATCAGTATTTAACGTCTAGCAAGTAAATACCTAAGTTATCAGAAAGACGGCACCCTCTGCAAGGCAGATGAGCAATGATTACTTAATACAGCAATAAAATTTGCCCTGTGGAAAAAATGTCCAAGCATTATAAATCTGCTGTTTTGCAGATATCGATGAGTGTGCCTTAAAGACCCACACCTGTTGGAATGATTCAGCCTGTGTGAACCTGGCAGGAGGGTTTGATTGCCTTTGTCCGTCTGGACCATCTTGCACTGGAGACTGTCCCCATGAAGGCGGCTTCAAGCGGAACGGGCAGGTGTGGACCCTGAGGGAGGACAGATGCTCCGTTTGTTCCTGCAAGGTGAGATCCAGCTCGTCTGGGTTTCAGGAGTCCTTTAATTCTCTGGGCTCATGTCAGAAACCCAACATTGCAGTGCCACTGGTGTTGGCAAAAATACTAGCCTAAACCCCAGGCGCTGAGGCAAAAGGTAAGCTCTGCTGTGGGCACTGAAGCTGTGATGGGGAAATTCTTCTGGGAAGTCATCTTTTTTCTTATTTTGCACAACCACAGACACAGCTGAATAACGGCTAACCCTGCTGAGCTGCTACCATGTCACCCCGTGGGCCAGAGCCACTTGGAGCCTGCCTTGATGAGGGTCTTGCGT
Organism: Burhinus oedicnemus; assembly: GCA_008921705.1. Taxonomy (NCBI): domain Eukaryota; kingdom Metazoa; phylum Chordata; class Aves; order Charadriiformes; family Burhinidae; genus Burhinus; species Burhinus oedicnemus. The sequence continues at coordinate 1,509,011 of VFFE01007487.1, forward strand.
TACCCTTTAACGGAACATGTGGGCGATCAGCACGCTCACTGGAAATGTTGAAAACTGGTTTTAGTTTCTCTTTTACATGAATATGCAGTTTCTCTTTTACATGAATATGCATCTCTCAGGACAAGTACTGTAGTCAGTCATCTTCCTGTTGGTGGTGTTTCCCTTTACTTGGAATACATGTGAATTAACTAGGTGAGAAGGAAGGCTGGAGCAAGAGTCAAAGGTCAGAGGACCTAGCAGCAGGCACTTAATTTCCTCAAGTGAAGAAGGCCAAAGGCCAGGTTTCTCCTCCTCATCCCAGCTTGGCTGTGTTGGCAGCTCTCCCACGTGAGCAGTGCAGCTCTCCCTGCACCTTTGGAGAAGCCAGGTGCAGTATAAGTAGATCTACTTTAGAGCTAAGACTTAGATCAATCCCCCCCCCCCCCAAAATTATCAGTTCTTTTCTCAGTATGGTAACCAAATTAAAAGAACATTTGACTCTGCTTTCTTCATTTTCTGTAGTTAAAAGAGGAGGGCTGTCAGTAAAATTAGAAGAATTTTAGAAATGCACCAATCTGAGAAATGGTTTGTCTTTTATGGCCGATTTGACCCGATGTGTTGATTGCACTGGTAAAGCTGTCCTTAGACACAACAGAATACTGTTGGCCCTTGTGTAACTGTGAGTAAAATGAGATTTTGGCCACTGTGAAAAGCTGAACATAGAGTATCAGAATTGGTCTCTCGGTCCCCGTGTCTCAATGCTTCTGAGCCAGAGAAGCATTAGAGGGGTTGGGGGGGACTAGGGGAAAGAGTTGTTTTGAATTGCAAGAAGCTCAAAGCCTCGTCAATTCTGTTTTGCAATAGTATAGAAGAAGGGAAAATCAAGACTTCAGAGTGAATAGAACCCGCAAAGTACACTGCAGTTTTGGGCTCAAAAGGGAGTATGTTCTTGTTAGTTGCTATATTTTTTACTTCAAGTAGCCTCAAGCTCCCTAAAACTCCTCCCTTCAGAAGCTGAAGTGTACAACTACACTGAATATATATCAAGCCTTTATTGTAATCTTGGGGAACTGGCTGGCTTATGAAAGGATTTCCAGTCAATAGAATAAACAGTTTAATATATGTGAAGACATCTGGTCTGCCTTTGCAGAATTACAACTATTAGTATTCCCATTATAGATTGCTCGTGATTTGTTTTATTTGCCATTTCTCATTGCACTTATTTCTTACATTGAATGTTCTTATTAGTATATGAAAATACACAAAATGATTAACTAGGACATAGATGTTTTAAACTAAGCCTGGCACTGTTTGTTGCTATGACTCTTCCTTTATATCTTCCTCACTTCCCAGTTTTTTCCTCTGGGAATTAACATTTGCATTTAATTTCACTCCAGTAGCTGCTTTGTCTTAAGAGCCAAATTCTTGTCTATAGAACAGGGAAAACAGGGAGAGCTCCTCCTCTATCCTATCCCAGGCAGGATGTAAAGTCTTTACTCAGTGTTTACTGAAGTATTGAAACATGTTTTATAAATTGTGATAGCTTCCGCTACACCAGGCTACTTCTCAGAGCTGCTGCCGGACTCGATCCTTCTCCTGCAGTTGCACAGGGAGCTGGCACTGCTTGACCTTTTTGCAGCCCGCTCAGTTGTCAGTGAGGAAAAGGGCAGAGTGTAACCAAATCATTCCTTATACTTCTTAATCAAACTTTGAAATGATCCTACTCACTTGTTTTATCTAGGAGACAAATCAGCATTTCAGATTTAAAATAATATGTTTTCTTTTGGCTTTTTGTTACGGTTATTTTAGGAAAGGTCAAAGGGATATCTTTTGTGCAGTGGCTGAAACACATAGATCCCATCTTGAAAATAACTTAAAATCTGGTGCACAGGAAATTAAATACCTTACTTAACTTTGACGTTCATTAAGTATGGTTATTTGTGGAGTAGGATACTGTGGAATATGAGAAATTCTATTACTTCAGTTATGTAACGAAGCAAAGATTTATTATTGAAGCACAGGGGATTATTTCAATGTTTCATCAGACCCAGTCTCTTCAAACCATCCTTGTTCATCTGAGTAAATATAAAATTTACAAAAACAAATTCTCAAAACTATAAATTAATACAGTATCTTAAGTATATTTGATGTGTCTTCTACAGGCATCGTCCTGAACTCTTGTGGATTTAATACCCAAGACTGGTAGAAATTTGATGGGGGGTGGGGAGCTGTTTCTCTCTCCTGTGAAAAAGCTAATCCTGGCTGTACGGTCCAGCTATATCTGGGCTTTTGAGCCTGTCCTCTAATTAAGACAACCCTCCATTCCCTGTATGAAAAAAAAACTGAGGAATAAGCACAGCACTGGGAACAGCCAAGGTGAAGCATGTTCCTGATGGTGAGAACAGTTTGATGGTTTGGTTTCTGTAGGGTCTGATTTCTGTCCAAATTTGCTTTGGGGCTCTGTGGAAACTCGAGTCGCCCTTTACAGCAATTCCCTTGTGGGTCAGTTTTTCCTTTGGTAAGAACAATTTTGTCTTCATACCACCGATGCTTATGAAACACGTAGAACTGATTCAGTGAGGAAAGTGCGGAGGAAGAGGTACTAATAAGATGCTATATGTTATTACCCACCAAAAGAAAATAAGTTGCTTTCCATATATTTCTCAATTTTCTGTATATTTCCCAGTGCTACTATAGAGCTGCAAAGATGCGAGTGAGATGTTGTAGCTTAAGAGGCTTTGTGTCACTGCAGTATAGGGATAAAAATGTTTTTTGAAAGGCGTGGAACTAATGAGGTTGTAGATAAAACACAAATGCTTAAAGAATAAAGAGAGTAGCAGTGTATTATGATTACCAAAAGGTCTCTGGCAAAATCATCAGGCTTTGTCAGTGTTCTGAAATGCAGAGAGTAAAGGCAACGTAAAAGGTTAGCTGCTCCCCAGAGGTAACAGCACGGGAGCTCAGAGAAGCACGGAACTACCGGCACTGTCACCAGCTGAAAGGGAGATTTGAAAACAGATCTTGCAAGCTTGGAAACTGAATCGAATTCGCCAGTATTAATCACCGTTCCATTGTGGAGAGGAGAGAGACTGCCGTTGTTGAGGGCGTTGGGTTGCCCAGACGCCTGGTGCAACCCCACGTGCCTGGAGCTAGTCAGCCTGGCAGAGCTTTTCTGCTGGGCTGCCGCTTGATGTCCACCCTCTGCAAGGGGTGGAAGACGGTTGTGCTTTCCCACCTGCAAGAATGGACATACAGTCAGAACTCGCCGTCAGGGAAGGCTTTCGGCTCTCTTCTTTCACCACTTGCTAAAAGGGGAGGATGACTTCTTTCTTTGTTTTTTTTTGTGGAAAGGGTTTATTCCCATCCACTGCATCTGGATCCGGCTGGAGCTGTGGCTAAGGAGATGGTCCACTGCCAGTCGTCTTTCCCTTACAATTTACTCAAACTGCTGAGTAGGAAAAGAAAGCTTGTTTATTCCTTCTTCCACAGTTAAAGCAGCAAACTAGCCACAAGTAGAGAATCCTTGGTTATCTTGATACAGAACTGAATAAAAACTGTAGGGCAACATAGTCCTATGCCCTGTGGTTGGCAAAAGCAGTTCGGATCCATGTTAACCTAGCATGTTTTCTGCATTTCCATAACACAAATCCACATGTTCTCTTCAGCTTTTCTTGTTAGGCATAAGAAATAATTTTCATTATTCTTACAGTAGAAAGTAATATTCTAATCAATTCAAAACTATGATGGAATGCAGCAGTGACGCTGACTGACATGGGTGTTGTGATTCTGGATGTTGATTTTGTACATGTTGGACTGTGGCCAGGACTGGCTTTGCTTAAAAACACAAACCAAATGCAGATTCCTACATGAAAACATAAAGAAAAGAACCTCCCGTGCTACATGCTGTGGTTATGGCTATTTTGTCTGCCTGTGGAAAAGACATCCTGGGGTGCTGTCACTCTTTTTAGTGATTGCTTTTTAAAAGGACCGGGAGGAAATAAATTCCCTTGCTTTGATAGGTATCCCTTTATTTGGTGGCAATGAAAAAAACTTTTCCTTCTTACATCAGATACAGGTTTATAGGCTCAGATCCAGGTTCTGATAAGAATATGGGAAAACGGCAATGAAATGAGTGGAGTTGTTTTAGGATTTGTATGGTTGTCATCCAAAGCAGAATATAGCTTCATTCCTCTCACAGCTCTATCTTCAAATTGGCTGCAGGGGATGCTTTTCTTGAATAAGGACTAATCCAAGAACTAGCATTGAATGCAAAAGAAGCTCATGTCAAAACTGTTCAATAATCTCATCATTGTTAACTGTGATTTCAGTTCCCAGTCAACGGGTGGCATGTCAGTATGTCGGCTCACCTACAGTACGGGGTATAATTTCAAACACCGTAGTCCATCCAATTTTCATAACTAGAATTAGAATCAATTTGTTTTTCTGCGATGCAAATAGAATATATCCTTTTCTCTTTACAGGCAGAAGCAATTCTTCTGTTTATCTCAAACAGGTCTATTTAAAGTTCTTGGACAAAATGGGCCATCCAATACTGTAAGCAAATATTTAGCAAAATCATGTTTTGGAGAGCCTGTGCAATACAGGCCCTCTTTAATACATGGGCTGAATTATTATGGATGATGATAAATCCATTTAGCTTTAAGCTGGTGTACTGTAGGTCCAGATGTGGAACAGAACCAGTGGTGAATTCAGAGTTAAGGATGATTAGTGCTACTGTGATTTTGCTATATGCTATTCCTACAAAGTTAAAGGGACCACCTTCATAACTTCAATTTATTTATTCAAGTTATTTTCTTCACAATGTTACATTCAGTCTAATTAGTGCTACACAAATATTATATGTATTAAAGTGGCGACTGCTTGATGTTGATGTAACCAATGAGATTTGAAATTGCTTCACCATATTCTGAGATACTGATTTCTTTTAAATTCAGTTAGCCGGAGACAGGAAAACGGTATTCTCAGATTCAGACAGTATTGGATCCATGCACTGATAGAAATTGAGAGAATACTGGTGTTTAAGGTATTACAACTGGCAGGATCCGGTCTTTGTTGGTGGTAACATCGAATGCATTAAGAACTTAATATTTCCTGATATGCCAAAGATGTGTCCTTTGATATATATATATATATACCCTATGACCTTCTCCGGGTTGCTGTCTGGCAGTTTGTGGTTGACAGCAGGGCAATGTGTCCTCGCAGGACGGGAGGATTTTCTGCCGGAGGACAGCCTGCGACTGCGAGAACCCCAGCGCTGATCTCTTCTGCTGCCCAGAGTGTGACACCCGTGTCACCAGCCAGTGCCTCGACCAAACTGGGCACAAGCTCTACCACAGTGGGGACAACTGGACCTACAGCTGTCAGCAGTGCCGTTGCCTGGTACGGGTAAAGCGTTTCGGAAGGGAGCAAGAATAATAATAAGGATTATGATTTTTAGCAAAGCATACCTTGAAGCAGGCTCTTGGCTCTCTCTTCATCTGCTTTTCAGACTGGGAATGATGATAAAGCGCTTACAGAGCACCAGAGAACTGAAAGCTACACCACCAGTTTTCCTCTTACTGCTGAATAAGTAGGTCTAATGAACAAAATGAACAGCTTGACAAAAGCTTGGAAACCTTGACACCATATTAGCTTTAGCATTAGTCTGCTTTTGAGAACTTTTATAAGGTCGTCTGATCTTTAAGTGACTTTTAAATTTTTTTTTTTTTGCATGTGGTGAATTTGGTTGGAGGAGTTTCAGCTTTTAATTACATCAGCTGTTGTACCTGTCTTATCAAAATGGGCAATGCAAGTCTTTTTTTTCATTCAGCAAAAGTTGGAAAACTGGAGTGCCAGTGCCACGTGGTGAATTAGCAAAAATTAACCAAAAAAGAAGGATAAAGAAAACTGAGATTACTAGACAAACATGCAAAATAAAGAACATTTATTTTCTCATTAGACACTGTAGATTATTTCCCTAAAGCTTTAAGTTTTGCACAGATATCCTAATTAGTGCAGCAGTGAACTTCATTAAAATTATCAGTTTTCCATTTATAGCTGTCTGTATAACAGTCTTTATATATGATATTAATCAAGGGGTGTCTGAGCATCAGGAAACAAATTATACTCAAAGCTAAGTTACTGTTAAGAGATAATTATCCATAAAGTACAGCAGTAAGTATTGTATTTTATATTCTCCAAAGATTTTTTTTTTTTTAATGTTTGCGAAAGAACAGCAAGAAACATTTGCAGCTAGCGGCAGTGGCAAAGATTAGATGTGACATGTTTTACAAGGGGTACTGAGTTTGTGGCTAGCAGTTCTTTGCCTAATTTTCTGATTGGGTTAACATGCAGAGCTAAAAGACAGCGATGCCCTAAATCAGTGCTACAGGTAAGGTTCTGCGCAGTGTGTGATGTTATCAACAGCTGAAGTGCTTACAGAGTAGCATAATGCAACTTACTGGAGCCCTTCGCAGGCTAAATGTAGACACACACAGATACTCTACAGAAGTGACCTGATGATTCTCTCCTCTCCATGTTCCTATCTACTAAACTGCTTTTTTTACGAAGCTAAATAATAAAATAAAATGACTCAGTGGAACATAGCTGGTATTGCTCTAACAATTCCTTTAGGAGTTGACAGTAAAATCAATTTTGGCCGTTGCTAGTTAGATCAATGTTCAGTGCTTCTCGAACATACCAGCCTACATCTATCTGGAGTGTTAATTTTCTATTTAAACAGTTGCTGTGATCCTGCAGAGATGTTTATGCGACCAGGCGAAGAAAGAAGGCATGAGTCTGCAAGGCGATCACTGCAAAAATTATAGTTTATGGAAAATATTGGAACCCAGTATTTAATGCTGCCTTTAAAAACCCCAAAGAACTCAAGTTCCCCTGCTATGACGGCGACAGGGTTGTTGTTTAGTCAAGAAACTACCAAATGATAGTCTGCTGCATTTAGGAAACTCCAGCTCAGTATTCAAACATGCATTTATATGATCAACCAGAGAGCTGATCCATAAAGTTTAATTCAATTTTGGCAAAATAAAACTTTTCTATTCAACAGGGTGTGAAGCTTCGTGGTAGCTAATAAATGGCAGCAAATTCAATGAGCTTTGCTTCAATTTTTACAGGAGGGAGAGGTGGATTGTTGGCCTCTTCTGTGCCCAAATCTAAACTGCGAGTACACAGCCATCTCGGAAGGAGAGTGCTGTCCCCACTGTGTCAGTGACCCCTGTCTGGCTGACAGCATCACCTACGACATCAGGAAAACCTGTCTAGATGGCTATGGAATCACAAGACTTAGCGGCGCTGTATGGACAATGGTGGGATCTCCTTGTACGACCTGCAAATGCAAGGTACGATGGGCAAGGTAGAACGGTACTGGAAATGTATGTTGCTGCATAAAATCAAGGTCACTTTCTGCCCTTGGGAGCTCACATTTAGATCTCAGGGAAGTAAATGAGAATTGCAGGTGGAAGCCTTCGGAAAGCCCACGCCTTTTGTGTTCTGCAGGGTGGAAACAAAACAATTCTGTGCTTGTTGAAAATGTTGAGCGCAGATCTGTAATATCCTAGTGCAACTTTCAGACATACTGTTGGAGAGCCCTTCAGGCATTCTCAGTATGAATCTAAGCTAATATTTTAATAATTGCCTAATGTGAATGTTCATGAAAATGTGTTTTACGGAGCTGGTAAGCAGAGGCAAAAACACTAATCAAAGTTTCATCAGGAAGTACACAAGTAGAAACGCATTGCAGCCCAGAGATGAAGGCACTCCCACAACACAAGTGGGAAGGGAGCGTCACAGTTTGTGTTCCCTGATCTCATCAAGATGTATTTAATCCAGTGGCTCTAATGCAGAAGTGCAGTCTGTCTGCCTTGCTCCGTGCAGTGGTGACCCCACTGCGCTAATATCAGAATTATGAAAATGTTGTTTTGGGTTATATAAAATGCTCTTCTGTTCACTGTGGGAAACCAAGCTGTTGCTCCAGGGCTTTAAATTATTGACGGTAGTTTTTCTGCCATTCTTCAGAGTTTTTCCTATTGGTTTGTGTTGGATTTAAAAAAAGCGGAAAAAAAAATTTTGCTTGTTTGGGGTTTTGGTGGTTGCTGTGGTTTTTTATTACATAAGATAGTTCTGTAAATGACTGGATGTTGCAGAATGACATTTAACAATGGATTAAACTCCAAAGCCACATTTCCACCACCCCCTCACCCCCCCCACCCCGATATCTGCCATGAATCAAGAATCTGAACTGCTGTCTGCTGATTTCAGACAAATGGAAAGCTGCCCTGCATGGATCACATCAAAACTCCCTCCATTAACATTCTTGCATGGGAGAAAAATCTAGTCATCTCTGTTGCCATCGGTGGTGTATTTTATTATGGGGACCACTGAGTCTTTCACATCCAGGTTTCTAGTTCGTGTGTAGTTCAGGCCAGTTCAGTGCTATTTGGCAAAGTCAGCCCCCTCAAAAAGCCACCACAGTTGGGACCGACGAGGACACCTTGGGATGACAGTTTAAGCAGATTTGTGTATGCAGTGGATGTGTCGGATGCATCTGTCTCTGCATTCCACCAACCCCTTTGCCCTTTCGAACTTGTTCTGCGGAGGTGATTGACACCTGCTTGTTTGTCTGTGCAGAATGGGAACGTCTGCTGCTCGGTGGATCTAGAGTGTCTCAACAATAACTGACGTAGTCAGACTGGACTGTGCCAAGGGAGGAAAACCGATGAAGACAAGACCTGAAACGAAGTCATATGCGTTGGCGTTTTATACAACAGACAATTACCAAAGTCTCCGCCTGAGGAAGATGTTTGGGAGTTGCCTTTGGGACCTATCACTATGCTCATCCTTGCTAGCCTTGTCTGGGTGACTTACAGTACAGCGCATATAAGTCAATGGTTGTTAGAAGTTTTCAGTGTTGTAAATGACACACTTTTCCTGTCAAGACATTTGCAAATACGTTTAAATTATTTCATGGGTAAACTAATGCTGTATTTTTGTTTTAATTTGTGTATTGGCAACATGATAGAATTCAGCTCCTCTTACTTTGGATCTAGATTTTGCAAATAAGACAGCCTGTTGTGATTTTGTCCCATGATATCACATACTGAGTTCCAAGGTCCCTGTCAGATGTATTTATGAAAATATGTATGTATGTACAGTCAAATTGCATAGTACTTATATTTCACAGCTGTCCAACATTTTAAAGCATTCAAAGTTATATTTGATTGGACAGAATGGAAGTGATCAAAATAAGTCTGTCTTAAAAACTTATAAAATTAAATGCCATGAACTTAATGAAATGGCAAAAAAAGCACTTTCTTCTCCAAATATGCGGAGCAGCAGCAAGAGTCCTGTAGTGAGAAATGGAACTAAAACCCCATTGCACCACCATATTCAGGAAAGAATCACCAGTCATTATCAGTATTCTGTCTTGCAAGAGAAACTGCAAATGCTGGAAAAGCATATAATCCCTCTGGGTTGTGCAGTGATATAACAGTCAGAGAGCCTTAAGATGATATAATTTAAAATGCCTAGGTTAGAATTTGCTTTCAATTGTAACATCATTGATGAGTTCAGAATTTTCCCTTTTTTGTATTTACAGTAGTAATGAAGTCTGCCGTTCTCGGTTACTGCTTCCATAATGACAAAGTGCAGAAGCACCTGTACCGGTGACATGCGGGACAGGAGACCTTAATGCTTGGTAACTTTCATTGCCCAATTAACAGCTCAGAAACAGATTTTCTCTTTTCATATTTTATGAGAGTCAAAAATATTTAATTTTAAATTTACCACGCACACAGTGGTGTTTGGTACCTAAGTTTAGACAGAAATACAGATTAAAACTCTTCGCCCTGTGTCGAGGTTAGAGTTTTGATTCTCTTCAGCTAATGTCTATTTTTTTCATGAGGCTAGAAAGTTTGTGGCATTAGAACAAGAATATATTTCTACGGTGATGGCATCCGCGGCTTAAATGTCACCTTTTTAACGTGCTGTTGTGTTTTGTTCTGCTCATTTGTGTAGTGTTTTTTGCTTTTTATTTAAACACTGAGTTTATGGAAAAGAGTGCAGAAATAAGTATAGTGGCTACAGTTTGGAAAGTACATTGTGAGTTTTTCATAGATTCATGCAGAAAATGTGAAACTGATTAATAAGAATGAAGTGTGACTATACAGTGAAAAAACTAGTCGTCTTTTAAATGAAGTACTATTATGTTTCTTATAAAGGGAAAGTGGCAAAACAATATAAAAATGAATTGCAATCATTCAGACAACTTTATTTCCATTTTTTAAACAGGATTTGTTTTATCTAACACGTTTGTGTGGTAAAGTTAAATTTATTTTCTTAAAATGCCCCATCATTTTCAGCTACCGATGTATCGACTATATTTGCATTGCCCTAATGATTGTATAATAAGGGAAACAGTTGTGTTTTATATGATACTCAAAGGATGTTTGTAAATCATAACGTCAGCTCATTTTGTATATCACATTGTAAAACCCAATGGTAATTCAGTTGGATGAGATATCCAGTGGGCTGAGAGATATAAAGGGGAATGATTTAAAACTTGTGGGCATCTAAATAAACTCCTATGTACAGATTGCTTTCCCTTAGTTTTATTAGCGGAGTTTTAAAACACTAATCACTGTCCTTTCCAGACTTGAACTCGTGATGCTGCTGAAAGGGGAAAGAGTGTTTGCCCAGAGGTCAGAGTTGCCCAGTAGCATCAGAGTTGTAAGAAATACGTTGTTTATATTTACTCGGACAAAATCTTATATTCCAGTCTGTCATACACACCAATTTCTGGAGCTCTGTGAATGGGATTAAAGACAGCGCAGGGTCTGAAAAAACAGTCTTTTCCCATTTAGCTTGTAGTAGTGAAGCCCTTTCCCGGGATGCTCTCTGGAAGCTCCAGACCCCGTTAGGATCGTATTCAACAGGAGCACAGAAGTTCACGCCACACAGAGCAATTTTCTTCCGGAACTCAACTGCAGACTAATTCAGTAAAACCCTTTCAGAGCATTTTATACAGCATTATGTGTCATTATCTCCAGAGCGATACAGCTTGAACTGTTTACACAAAGTCAAAATATTGACACAGACCTGTTTGTTTATGTTGCATTTTAAGCAGTTACCCTGACTGTGATGAACTTTTCCTTATGAAGTGATTTGATCACTAGTCACATCACATTTACCTTCAGAGCACTCGGAAGCCACAGCCCCAGCTCAAAGAGCACATTGAGGAGGAAAATTTAAATCAGTGTCTTCCTCTGTGACCAAGGTAAGAACTTTCAAAACCCCTTTCTTGATGAAATTCCCCGTTCCTTATAAACCTATGGGCACTACAGTGAAAATGCTGAAAAAAAGAGTCAAGTTTATTATAATAATTTCTGAAAAATCTCCGCTTTGTGAGATGGACCTTCTCTCTGCTCGGAAGGTAAGAATGATAGTATTAATGTGAGGAGGACTACCGATATAACTTCTGTGAAAGGAAACTTACTGCTAGTTAAGGGACTTGGTCAAAACTCTCACTATAGCAGTTGGAATTTTGTAGCTGTTTCTACTTACTTATCCTGTAAAGGAATATTTTTCTCTGCAGGTAGCACTTCCGATGACAAAAAATAAATGAGTGAGAAACAGAAAATGAAAATTCCAGCTCTGATAAAATGTCTTTGCCTCCTCCTTTTGGCAAAAAGCTCAGCCTAGGTGCTAAACCAGAGTGAGGGAAGCAGCTTCTCGGTTCTGCTCCCTGTGTATTTGCAAACTCACCTACTGAGATAAAGCAAGCGCAAGCATCCCTAGAGTCATGGACCACACTGGGCCAGGCTAGTCACTATTAAAGGCCGAAGCAAATGCAAACTATTCCCCACAAATGCTGAATAGCATCTGCCTAATTCACAGCAATGCGTGGGAGATTTATTAGAGTCTCTGTGTTGCCTCAGAGACCTAAATAACAACTGTCTTCCAGTAATATACCTTCTCCCAAGAGCTGTCAGTGAGTTTTCAGGTATACTGTATACAACTGTGTACAACATTTAATTAACAACATCTTTTCAATCAGATTGCAATGACAAACAAAATATCTGGGGTTTTTTTCTGTGGCAGACAGTAACGTTTTACAAAACAAAAGGTGAAGTGTCAGGAGTGATTACACAAATGGTGGAGTAGCTTGTAATAGAATTAAATCATAACTCCTACGAGCAATATGAATGTCTCGCATCTAATGGTACTTACATAATCATCATTAATGAAGGAATTTTAAAAGGGCCCCATGATACAGTTTGATGTAAAATTTTAAGTGAGTGTTGTGATAAGACATAATTGTTCGAGGAACATACTCTGCCATCAGAAATATGTAAAATGTCTACCTGCCAACAAGCTACTGTTCCTCCTAAGGCGCTCATCGAAATTTGAACTGGTGTAAGGAAGACTCGCGGTGGTATAAATTTAAAAAAAACTAAAAAAAAATAATAATTCAACCTGGGGTGTCTGCATGCTTCATATTCAGTTCTTCTCTCTTACTGGTAGAAATCAGCAATAATTCTGTTTTCAGCTGGTCATCGACCTCAGAGAGGTGTTAGTGAAGTGCTGGTAGTGCTTGTAATCTGCATATATTACTTGTAGGTGCTAACAGGATTATTTCTTGCTACTAGCTGCCAACGAACAGTCCCACGTACACAGGTTTAGGTATACCTGAGAAGGGTTTATATCAATTCAGATTTTTTTAATGAAACCATCACCAGGAGATTTACAACACATGGGCACATGATGTCAAATATCACAGCCAGTTAAAAAAACCCATGGGCTAGTCAAAAAAAAAAAAAAAAAAAAAAAAAAAAAAAAAAAAAAAAGACCCCCAAAAGACTAAATCTAAAGAAGGTGCATGTAAAAAAATTCGCTTAGGTTTCCATGTAGAAGGTGGGAGGAAAGGCAGCGATGGCCCTGGCTGGACTGAGCTGTTCGTTGCCGTGAATACCACTATCATGCCTCCCACGTTTTCCAGCCAGACGGCTCAAGTCCGTGTTAATCTCCCTTCCATGCATAAGCCTTTCCAAATCCCTTGGTTCGCAATCCCTGGGTGGCGAGCGATCCCCCTTGTTAGAGAAGGAAGAACCGAGGTGTAGATCTTGCAGGGCGCAGATGTGGGCACTTGAAGGTATTTCCCTGGTTTTGCCGCTGAGAACTCCCGATCAATAATTGTAGGCACGGTTGCTGCTGCAAAGTATAAGTTACTGATTTTTTTTTATGCAGAGAGGACCAGACATATAAATAGCCCAGCAGATACAGCTGTGGAAACCAAGCTCTGGGTCTGGGCTGTGTTCACATTCAGGGCAGGGGATGGGGATGCTTGGAGGGAGGCGTTTCGAAGGTGACTCCCAGTTCTCCTGATGACTAATAGCTGCAAACTGATACAGCGGATTCTTTCCAGCATGAAGCAGGCTGAGGGATGTCAGCAATGCTCGGAGGTGATGTGAGGGCATTTCATGCCAGGGGCTTTTCAATCAGTGCCTACTGTACTGTCACATGGAGACAGAGCTGTTTAGCATCTATATCAGGCGCTGGGAGGTGAAGCTTGTGCGTTCGATGCTGCCGCTGTCTCTTGGTGTGTGGGGAAGGTCAGTCAGCGTAGTTTACTCTGTGTTAATTCTCTGGAGATATAAGGGACTCTGTTTACTGCATCCTTTTTTCTCAAGGGTGCTCACGAATGTTTGAAAAGTGCCATGAGATCCTTTTGGATGGCCCGAATCCTCCCAGGCTGGCCCTGCCAGATAAATTGTAAACAGGGAGAACAGAAAAATTAGTTTATAAGGGAGAGATTTTGAGCACAGCTTTAGGCGGGGGAGCTATGATGTGGCTTTGAGCCATAATGGGCAAATCTCCGAGGGATCATTACATGTTCAAGACTCAGATCTTCTCTGTCGACACACAAGCCTTTGGGATATTTGTTGGTGAACCGAATGTGCCCAGTTTGCCTCTGAGATTTTTAGGTCTCCCGTTGAGCCAGATTTCACATCTGAAAAGCCTTTCTCATGTGCTCAGACGGCTCAACTTCTGGCTGAGATGGAGCTGTGAAGAAACTGTGAAAGGAAAAGCAAAGTAATGGATTGGTTTAGAAAGAGTCTTGCGAAGCAGGGGCAGCGTTGTGGAGAGGAAAAGCTCAGTTTGCTTTTCGGGTCAGCTCTGATTTTACTGGGCTTGTGCAACCTCTGTAAAGACATCACTGTCTTAGCATGAATATGACTTGTTGATATCTTGCGTCTTCCAGTGCCATCTGGACCACGTTTAGCTGAATACCTCCAGGGGTTTGTAGCAAGCTAGAGGTTGGTTGGGCAAAGCTTCAGAGAAATCACATCTTGGTCTTTGACAAGCTGTGCTCAGAAAGGAAATCCCCTAGCCTGCAAAACCCCAATACCTTTTGAGAGTGCCACAGTTGTGTCATGAGGGCAAGCTGGCAGAGCTGACTAGTATGCCTTGAGTCTGCCCAGCCAACCCCTCCAAGCATGTGGAGCATCTCACATTGACAGAAGAGGAGGGACGTTTAAAAAGGGATAGACCAAACAAATCTGAATGCTGCTGAGTGGGAGGTATGAAGCTTGGACCAGGAATGGATCGGGATTATGTGTCTTCTGTTGTGAGCTGAACTCGGATTTAGACTCACGTGAACTTTGGAGAAGTCATAAGCAAAAAGTAGAGCCTTGCTTAAGCTCCAAGCCTGCCCTTGATGTCTGTAGGAAGCTGCATCCAGGCTGGAGCAGAGCTAATACTTACCCGAGAGCCCTGAAGTCTAGGACTGACTCCATCATTAAATCAGGACTGTACCTAAAGATGTAATATAGATACAGCTTTATGCTTCCCATCCTTAATTCCTCAACCTGGGAAAGACTCAAGCTTTGGAGAGACAACAGATTGTGAATCCTGAATTCCACTATCCACTCTCCATTCTTTTTTTGAATCTTTGTTTCTTTTTCAGTCTGGGGTCCCCTTCCTGCTTCACTCCAGACAGAGCCAGAGAGATTTCACTGAGCACAGTGGCTGTTTCACGGTAAAATATAAAAATAAAAAAATATCTCTCTCACTTCACTGCTGTTGCAGAACTAAAGCTCGGGAGTGGCTGGGTTAGACTGGACTCACATCTGAAATAGGAGCCATGCTGGAGGGAATACCATCCTTTTCTTGGTCCTACATGCTTCCTTGCTGACCTGGACCTCCCTCCTGGAGTTTTTCTAATTGCCCTCTTCTCTCCTGCTATGAAAGATTTAAGGACAGATCTTTAACACGCAGCATCACTGACTGTTGGCTTCCTTAAGAGCTGGGAAGGTGGCTAGGACAGTGAATCTTCCCTAATTTCTTGTGTGCGTCCCTTGACCAGGCTGGCCGTCTATTCCTGCAGGACCTGCCATGTCTGCAGTCCTGTCTTTGGCTTGCCGTCAGCATTGGCTGTTGTCCAAAGACTCACACCAGGTCCAGCATCGCTGGGACAAACTGCCAGAAACAATCCTCAGATCTCTCTGGTCTTAAGTTAATTCAGTGCTCTCAATGGATTAATTTCAGAGCTAAAGACAGATACGGAGAGCCGTAATTACCTCTCTCCCACACGTATCTGTTCCCCGAGCCTGCACATGATTTTTGCATTGTAGAAGGTTTCTCAGTGGCTAAACTCCTGCTGTGCTGTCTAATGAATTTAAGACAAAAAAAAAAAAAAAAAAAAAAAAAAAAAAAAAAAAAAAAAAAAAAAAAAAAAAAAAAAAAAAAAAAAAAAAAAAAAAAAAGAAAAAAGGGAAAAAAAGAAAAAAGGGAAAAAAAGAAAAAAAGAATGAAAGGTTCAGGTCATCACTGTACAGACAAGGAATGAATCAAAATGAGGAGAGAACCTACACCTAGACAGTTATCTCTAGCTAAAACTCACACCATAAAACCCCATTCCAGTTTGCTTATTTGTGTACCTGGACCCTCTGTAACAAGCAGTTTAGATGTTAATTTGGAGTATCCAGACACAGTCTGGGTGCCCCAGCATGAGTCTTGAAGCACGGAGAGAAACTCAAGGAGACCTGATGGACTGAAGAGCTCCCAGGGTGGAGGGCACAAGGAGATTGCCAGCTCAGCTGCTTCCCCTTTGGCTTGCCCTTGGGAAAAACACCCTGCTTTGCTTTGCTGAACGCCCCGTGCTCTGAATTCCTCTGCTTGGGCTGGCTTGGGCTACCAACCTCCCTGCTCGTTATAAAATTGCGGCACATCCCCTGGTGCGTGGCCAGGTGGCCCCACCAGCCTGACTCCAGGCGGCTTGGAAAGTGAGGTTGGGTTGCAAGCGGCTCTCCTTCCAGGCACACATGCAGGCGGCTGTTTTTAGAAGCAAGCAGATGATGTGCTAATTAGAAACAGGGCACTGAGCCGTCCGGGTTGGTTTCGAGTGTCGCTCCTTTTATCAGGAGTCAGAGGGTAAGGGAGGTCCCTGGCTGGGGAACAGAGCGTCTCCCTTTGTGGGGAGGAACAAAAGTCCCACAGATAGAGCTGGGAAAAGAGCACCGGGTCTGGAGGCAAATGAAGGCCACGTCAGTTTTATCAGCTCTGCGGGAGGAGGAGGAGCAGAAAGCTGGAGTTAAGACTTTGGGGTTGGTGGTACCCGTGGGTAGTGAGAGTACCAGGTTGCACCATTGGACTTGATCCTTTACATCAGGGTGGGAAACCTTCTGCCCTTGGACCAGACAGTTGGATGCTTCCGTTTCATACGACATGGTTTAGTGGTGAGCTTGGTAGTGGTTAGTTAATGGTTAGACTCAACTATCCGAAGTGTCTTTTCCAACCTAAATGATTCTATGATTCTATTCTACAATTCCTAGGACCCAGCACAGCTCACGTCACTATCTAGCAGTAGTGGATGGTGCTGGGGTGTACGTGAATGTAAAGTTTTCCAAAGCTGTTATTCCATTCTCAGGAGGGGAAAGGCTTCCTGTGCCTGTTTTACATCTCAGTTTTGACTGTTGAGTTTGACTCTGTCCTCCTGAATTGCTGATGCCACCCAAAGGCAAGCATAGAACAAGTCGGGGGAGGGCGGGCATCCGGACTTACCCCAAATCTTAAGCCTGGATCCTGCCAGTGGCTCCAGACTCACCTCCGCTTTGCTTTACAGGTTGTGTGGATAAACTGCAAGTTTCCTTTCAAAGCCATTATCCTGGTGCCTCTCCTTAAATTGTATCATGCAGAAACAGCCCATCTGGGGAATCCCGGCATATCACAAAAGGAGGAAAAAAGATTTGCTTCAATTCCTGCAATTTTCAGTTGTCTGTCAGCACAGGGAAGTGAAAAACTCTTTGTGGGCTTTGTCTACAGCCCTTTGAAGTCAGTGGGAAACTCCTGTTACCTCGGGAGGCTCCAGGCAATACGCAAAGTAATTTTCTTGCAGCAACATTGGGTGAATTTTATTCCGATTGCGGAAAGCATCCCCTCCTCCCACGAAGGCCAGCATCCATCTATTGCTCCCTCCTTCTCCCGCAGTGCTTTTGCTCCCTCTTTCATATTGGCCATGTGAGTCCTATTAAAGTCTCAAATTTCCAAACACACAATTTTAAGCCTTGTGGTTGATAAGAAATTTGTTGGCAGACCCCACAGAGGAAAACGGTGAGAAAGAAATTCAGCCCTTGCACCCAGGTCTTCTCAGTGAAGGGTTTGGCACTTGGCTAAGGAGAGGATGGGGGTTCCCACGGGCAGTGCTGGCAAGAAGGGAAAGGCAACAGAAAGTCACAACCATGAACAGGGTTGTGACCCTCTCTAAAGAACATGTTCTCTGGTGAACATCGGTTATGAGTCCTCCTCCTGGAAGCCCCTATAAATAATAATGCACTGAGGGTTGAGTGAAACCTCATTAAATTTGGCAAGCCTGAGGACTGTTCCTTGCTCAGGACCCAGGCAGGGGAGGAAAAGGGAAGAAGCAATAGAAGACGATGCCCAAAAAGGCAATTAAATTTCCATGATGGACAGAGGTAGACGAATGACGGATAGGTGAAGCAGCTTTCCCTTTGCAGCCCAGACCATCAAGCCGGTACCTTTCACAAGCCCTTAGTTCACTTTGCCCTGAACCATGGGGTGACACAAACTCCATCTGGTCCCTTTCAGATGGGTCACTTGCTCCATCCCCTGTCCTCTCCCCAGTGAGCTGCACAAACCCTCTTGCCTCCGTGCTTTAAATAGGTCCCTGTTGCTCTTTGGGGTAATTATTTTTATTCTCTCTGGTAGCTGTGAGGTTTCGTGATGGAGAGGATAAGAAATTTGTCTGTACTTTCAAAAAAACCCCACCAAACAAAACCCAACACAAAAACAACCCAACCAACAAAGAAAACACCCAAAGGAGATAAAACCAGAAATCTGCATTGGAGAAAAGTGAACTCAAGTTTCCCCTGCAGAGCAGCAAGCAGCTCTGCAGCCTTCTCTCTGCCAGTGCAATCAGAAAGGCATTTCTTGTTTTGTAAGAGAGTGCATATCAGCACTTAAAAAGGGAAAAAAAAAATTATGAGGAGTGGAGCTGGAGGCAGGAATCATCTTCTACCAAAGGGGAATGAAGCCTGCAGCTCCATTTAGTTAATATGTTTTCACGAAGCGGCTGTGCTTGAGCTTTTTATATGAGCTCCTAAGCTGGCTGACACTGTTTGCAGGGACTTTCTAGAGGTGGTACCACAGAGAGTAAGTCTCTTGGAGAGCAGGTGTTATTTCTAAAACAAAGATTATGGTTTATGGAGTTGCAATTACAGCGTTCTTTCCAGCAATGTTATTGCCACTGCTGTTGGCTTCTGCATTCAGGCAATGTTTGGGTTTCATTTCGAAGGAGAAATTGATGATGCAGTTATTATCCCTTTGATGAAATCCCACTCTTGTATAAAGGATGCATAAAGCTCTGTTCCCTGAATATATCTGGCCGTCAAACAACAGGAGTAAACTTGCTTGTGGTTCATTTTTCTAGTTAGCATTTTGCCTAAAAACTTTCTCTCCACCCTTCCAGCTGTCTGTGGGCACCCCAGCCTGATTTCTTTATGATTGTCTCTGGCGCTTCATCAAGTCCCCAGCGTCTGAATCCACGTGCCTTGCCATAGGGCTGTGCCCCTGGGAATCCTATTCCTGATTGACTCTGCATGGGGACTTCGTTTTGGGCATCGTCTTCTATTGCTTCTTCCCTTTTCCTCCCCTGCCTGGGTCCTGAGCAAGGAACAGTCCTCAGGCTTGCCAAATTTAATGAGGTTTCACTCAACCCTCAGTGCATTATTATTTACAGGGGCTTCCAGGAGGAGAACTCATAACTGATGTTCACGGGAGAACATGTTCTTTAGAGAGGGTCATTGTACGCAGAGAGCACCTAAAATGTCTCTTACTTTGAGGGAGATTTTAGGGCAGGTGTTGGTTTTTATGGACCCGATCCTGCTGTCTCCACTTTTATCAGATTATCTCCACGCCGGCTTGCAGTCTGGGTAGGGGAGGAAAACGCAGTTGGGCTTCGGTGTTTCCAAACCGCAGCCATTTGGAGAAAACAGATCTGATTCTTAACGATTCTGAGTTTTTAGCCCACATCCCGGCAATTGCATCCCACTGGGGTTTGGCAATGCACGGCCCGGGGGAGTGGAAGGACAGGAGAGGTAGGTAATAACCCTGGCACCGCTGCTTGCTGAGAGCTTTGAGGAAAAGAGCATTTAGTTGGGGCCTCATGTAGTTTGCTTGAAAAATCAAGTTACTAGAACTGGGGCTTGAAGCATGCTGTAAATACTCAGGGAAGGACTGCTCTTTCCTGGCTGTGCCGGCACCGCGGGAGCTCTGTTTCCAGCAGTCAAATCCTCACAGCTTCCAGGAGTTTTGCCAGTTGTAGTCCGCTCTTGCTTAATAGAGACCTGAAGCTGCCTGAGAAATCGTAAGCAAAGCCCGGTTCCTAATGGCCGATCATATTAGAAACACAGTTCCAGTTCAGCGGCACCAAACCTTTTACGACTGATAATGGAGCTTCCCGATGCATTCGACTGGAAAAGTAGAAACCAGATTGAAATAAAGATGCTACCTGCCTCTGCCAGGCTCGGTGAGTTGGTTCGCTGCATTATGCACGGGGGCACACAGCCTATCTTGAATGCATCTGGCCTCTGCTGCTGTTGTGACTCCATCCGAGCATGTCTGGCCAGAGATTAAATAGCTGGATACTGGGCGGATGCATTATGCTGGTTTCTAACTCCTATAGCTGCCAGTCTGTTTCTGAGTCTTAAGCAGGTCAAAAGGAATGAAAAGTCCCTTTTTTGTGCCTGTTCTTAACCCACGGGTGAAGTTCAGCCACATCCTATATCCAACCTTGGTTTGACCTCAGTGGAATCAAGTGTGCAAGAGAAAGCCAAGACTGTCCGTGTATGCGAACACAGAATCAGACTCTGGGTCTTTCCTCTAGGTTTTTTTAAGAGCCAGTCAAGCATTATCTGTCCAAAATAGCTTTGTTCCTTATTATTATTAATGTTTTAAGCACAAAGCCAGCTTTTTTACTGAATGTTTTTTATTTCCAAAAGAATGTGGACTATGTGGACTAGAGGTTGGACTAGATGACCTTTAACGGTCCCTTCCAACCCAAACTATGCTGTGATTCTATGAACTATTCTATGCAGAGACTTCTGGTATTTCTATCAAAAGTAAAAAAGGAAGGAAGAGGAATGAAGGAGAAGAATATTGAAAAAGAAAACAGCTGACAACGGTGGTCGCTGTGGCTTGGTTGTGTGTCCTTCTTTAGTCCAGGAACAACAGCCCCCAATAAACTCCTCTATTTGCCAGAGAACGACACGATGCAGTATTTCCTACCACCCACCGTGATGTATCACGAGGGACAGCATTAATCTGGAGACCTTAGCCTGCACAGGGCCATGGAAACTTAGGATATCTAAAATTGCAGTTTTAAATGAGCCACCTCAGTAACACGCCTGGGTAATAGAGAAACATTTTGTTTGGGGGATTTCCCTGGACATTTGCCTCCCCACCATGTCCCTATCATCTTTCAGCTTGCTGTAGCTGAAATCCATTCTTGCTGTGTGCTTTTCAGCAGCTCCCTTTACCTCCTTCTGCTTTCAGCAACCCCCTTGTAGAAAATTGCGTTGCCCTGGGAGAGGTTCCATGAAGCCTAGACTGTCTCTAAAAACCTTGTGATGTCTCCATAGGGCGCAGTTGTCCCACATCTCTGCAGTCCATGGAGAGGAATGGGAATTTCTGCACTGCAAACCGTCTCATACCAGTGCCAGCATCTTAAAAGAGCTCAGGTGGATGGTGCCCAGAGTTTGCCCATTTCGCTGTTGCCTGTTGAGGGAGCTGAGGGTGACCAGCTCAGATGAAGAAGTGCACAGTGGAGTCTGCGTTTAGTGCTGCCAGACAAAGCTAAAAGGTCTGATGGTGTCACTGAGGGCTTTGGGTCCAGCACGCCTACTTGCTCATAAGCCAACCACCAGGAACAAACCAGTCTCACATTTTCCTACTGGTGACCCAAGGCCAGGGGACCATTTCCATTGACCTACCCGTTGCACAGCTCCATTTCCATTTCCCCTTCTGGCTCCATGGTCCCAAGCTGAGCTGCTATCCCAAATTTCAGAGCCCCTGAGATACGCACAGGCTTTGCACCTAGAAGCAGGGCAGACCCCCATGTCATCAAGGCTTTAGTGCTGGGTTGAGACTTTTCTCTGATTGCCTGCGGTCTGCATATAGCCCTTCTGCCAGCCTAAAAGGACTTATATCCTCTGTGCCCCCGTGACCTGGCCTTAGCACCTTTGCTGCAAAAAGCATCCCAAGTATTGATTGGGAACATGATGAGGACGCTTTCCTGCCTGTCCGTCCATGTGCACGACACGTACACGAACGCACATTGACATGCAAGATCTCAGTTTCTGGTCTTAACCTAGGCATTTACAATTCCTCTCGCGCTCCTTGTGCTTTCTTCTTAAAGAAGGCAAATAAAAGTGTGAATAATCAATTTCCTAACTGGAATTAAAAACGGCTCCAGTTAAAATAAGGGAAAGCGTGAACCAGCATGTAAAGTAGGATAGAGAGGTTATCTGAGCTCCAATTAGTATCCTGCTCATGTAGGAGAACAATTAACGTGTGCATGAGAACGATTAAGCAGAAGGTAAATTACATGAAACGCACCCATTCAGCGAAGCAAGCCGGCTCGTGGACAGGGCTGGTGTGATAGTTTTTATGGCTCCATTGAAACAGGGCAACGACCGCCAGGAAGGATGTGGTTTTCCAGTTTGCTCAGAGCTACAGGCCAAAATAGAGTGATAAAGATCCGGTCTCATCTTGGGCTTTTATCAGAGGTCGAGCTGTTCAGTCTGAATAAAGGAAGAATTGGGAACGGGCTTAGTGAGCTCTTTAAAGGAGGCTGTAGGTCCTCTTGCTTCACATGAGCTCATGTGGAGCGTGATGTGGCTGCTAGACCAGGAGCTGGGAATGGGATTTTGTGGCTTGTGTGACTCGCTGATGGATGTTTCCTGGGGCAAATCTTTCCTTTTGATTCCTCTCCTGGGTAGAGCAATGAGGATAATGGCTCCTTGTCAGCTTGGGTTGCTCTTTGAAATATTCCTGTAAAAACTACGAGACAAATGGGAAGCATTATGGCAGCTGTGGCCAACCAGCTTGTCTTGGGAACTTGTGGGATGCAGGAGGCTGGGTGTCCCCAAACCCTGCGCACAGTTGCTGCTGCCGTGAGGAGCGAGCCCTGGGCTGGTAAGACAGGCCATCAGAGCTGTGGGCTGCAAAGTGGCCAGTTTGAGGAATGATAAGTCCAACAGTAAACGAGAAAACAGTGCAACAGGAGGTGTTTGGCTGCTTCTTCATGTGGAAGGTTTCCAAGTTCTCTCCAGTGAGACTAGGTAATGGATTTTGAAGGTGATCTCAAATATAAGAGCAACTCTGCTCATTAAAGTCTCCATAGCCAGTCTAGCAAATCGCAGCAGACGCCTTCCAGGAGTTTTGACAACAGACATCAACCATCAACAAGGATAAAATAAGGACAAGTCAAAGGCTAGTATTGATTCTAGGAGCCTTCGAATTAAATCCTTGTTGGCCCACTCAGCATGAGGAGCTCAGGCCAGTTTCAAAATGCCTGTTCTTTGTGGCTGTAAGGCTCAGTGATATATATCCATTTAAAAAAGAAAAAGGAAAAAAAGGAAAAAAAAAAGAAAAAAAATAGATTGACTCTTTCTGTAATCAATAAACAGAGAAAGAGCAATAGAAACAAAGGGGTAATGGGAGAAGTGTGTGTGTAGGGGGAGCTGCTCCACTGATATTTGTCATGAAAGAGGGTTATAAGTGAAGAATAAAGAAGAGATCTTTTTTAGCAAAGAAACATTAAGAAGCAATGATAAGCAAAAATCTAATTCTTAAGTGTAGAAGTTCTCCTAATGAGGGCTTTGTGTGCAGTAAAAATATTATCTTAGTGCTTTCAGATATCTTTAAGGTAAAAACCTACTAAGTTTGGCATAATTTAAAGAAAATTCATGATTTTATAAAGTCTCCCAAGACTTCCCAACCTTTTTTTTTTTCTTATTTGGAATTAAAATGTTCCTCTGCAGGTCCAGAAAACTCTCACAACATATCTGATCTATCAGAATAAGACCCTGCAACCAGCTGAAATCGGTGAGCCTCGTCTTACCATCCCTGCAGAACGAAGTGCAGAAAGTAATTCGATTTCAGCACTGCAGACAGGGTAAATTCAGATGCAAAAGTTGCAATTTCACAGCCTGATTGTTTGCAACTTTCTCATCATTTATGGCTCATTAGAGTATGATTCAGAGAGTGCCTTGTCCAGGTGATGTCCTCATCCATGGGTTTAACATGAGCTATGTGTTCCTAGTTTCTGGAAGAGAAATGTGCCCTTTTCTTCTTCCCAGGAATTGGTATATCTCCTTTTCTTTGCTGCGTTTGAGGTCTGTATGCAGACTCTGCCCGTATTCTGTCGCGGGGGATTGCTATATGATTGGTCTCACATGGAAGGCTTTTATAATAATTTTATATGGGGTCAAATGGCAACGAGGAAGGCTGTGGACCATCAAACTCACAGGACTTACGTGGTGACCTCTGTAATAAAACTCCACCATTTCCCTTCTGAGAATCCCAGGGGAAGAGGAAGAAGAAATGAAGAAAGGGAAAAAAAGGAAAAAAAAAACCCAGAAAGAACTCTTTCAAAATTCATGAAAAAGGAAAGTGAGGTTTTGTTGACATTCATGTTTGATGAAGAGCAAGCGTACAGGCAGGACGAGTTATTCCGTAAGCAAACACTGCTCTAGGCTGTATTCCACTCTTCCTGCTCAAATCAAGTGATATAATTATCTCCTGGAAACTTCAAAGCTTGGGGTGCAATAGCAGAGGGACGAGAGGTGAGATTCCTGTTTACCAGGTGGGCAGCATTAGGCTTTGGGGAGAAATCTTAGATGGCAGAGGAAGAATAGTGTCTTGGGGTGGCACTTTGCTTTGTGGGTGGGAGAGGAGGGGGTAATGTAAGGTCTGCACGACCTGCTGCGGAATCAGAGAGCGGAAAGGAGTTGATTTCATCCTTTGCTATTCCCGTCTGAAGAATGAAAGGGCAGGGGATGTTAAGTAGAGTCCATTGAATTAGATTAAGGGAGATTAGCTCTTACGCCGTTGCTAGACCGGGAGATCAGTTGACCAGTTTTTACTAATTTTCTCTCTTGGGGTTCAGCGTTATCTGAGATTGATCAAAACCCTTGGAGTATTGTATCTGGAAGGCAACTGCCTCCCGGGCCTCAGATCTAACCAATGCAATTCTGAGTCTTGATGAGTTGCATCTTGCTCAACACCCCTTCGGTTACAAAGCCCGTGTTCACTTGACACGGCTTGAAAGGTACTCATTCAAAAAAGACTTTCTTCCTTCCAGACGTATTTTGAAACCAGAGCAAAGTCTGAATGAGTTGTTTCAGCAGGTTGATGGGTGATGCTGAGGGCTTGGGATACCCCATTGTGTCTATTGATCGAGGAAATGGAAAAAGGGATTTTAAGGTTGTCTTTGTCTGAGAAGATTTTTTTTTTTTTTTTTTTTCAAATCAAGGGAATAGAAAAGAGTTATCTTTAATCATTTTGCTTAGCTGTTGACACATGAAAGTTCTTCCGGAGTACAACAGACTGTGAATTTAAAAGGAGCGAGTTTTTCCAGAAGACAAGTCCTTAGGGAGGCAATGTTTCCACTGTTTTAATATAAAAGGATGAGCCCCTGGTTAATGCTTTGGGCTGCAATTTAGGAGATCAAGGTGCAATTCCCAGCTCTGATGTAAAATACCCATAGCTCTTGATACGTCCCCAAAGATCCTATCTGTTGCTGACCAGGACCATTTACAGAAGCGCAACAGGGGTGTAAATTGGCTCAAACCAGAGCGTTTCTGTTTGGCAATAATTAGTGCAGCTCTGCAAGGAGCAGGGTCAGTGCATTGGGCTTTCACTCTTGAGACCGTCGTCCCCTATCTGTGACATGAGATAGTCCTTCCCTCTTTGCACCTTTGCCCACTCGGCATCTTCAAAACACTGAGAGATACACGGCAGCCACAGTTGCTGCTGTTCTGCTTTTGGAAATTACTGAAGAAGAGTGTTTAAGGCTGCTATTTTCTGCACCACCTGGGTTCCCCTTCTAGCAGTTGTGGGGATCGGCACGCTGATGGAGGTGGTGGTTTTCTCCAGGACAGGAGGGAGGCTCAGGAGTAAGCAACTGGAAGTAAGGAGCTTTCAAGTTGACCTTGCTACTGAAGGCAGCACTGAGGAAAACACACCGTGTATTTCCAGCGGAGACCTGCTCCATCCACAAGCCTCCATACCTTATTGCAAAGCAACACTGAAGCAGGAAAGCAAGACCTTCTGAGTCCTCCGCTAACAACCCTTCTCTGCCTCAACTTCCCCACCTTCACACACAACAGGATCTTGCTGGCTTTATAGGGGAGGTTGAAGTTCCCTCAGGTTTGTCAGGTGCTTTGTGGTCAGAGTAGATGGGGCACAGCTGGGTGCTCAGGATTTCTTGCCTTCCTTTGCAGCCTAAACCAACCTACTTGGCTATTTCCTTCGTGCCCATATTAATCAATCTGATCCAAATGATTGCACACTAACCTCCTCCAACACACCGTCTGGGCTCTGGGTGGGCTTCTTTTCCATGTATCCATCTGTCCCGGTCTGTAAGCAGTGAAGGGGGCTGTTTTGACATTGACTGGGATGACCGGTCAATACAGATCCCCCTATGTTCTCCCTTCTGCAGCAATAACCTGACTGCTGCCTTCTGGAAACGCATGGAGAAATAGCACAGGGCAGGAAATGTTGCAAATGAAATAAGAAGTTGGCTGGACTAAGCTTTACAACCAGAAAAAAGAATTTGCTTCGGTGCTGCGTGCCTTTTGATGAGTTGCTCTTAAGAACATGGTGTACCTCTTTAATTAAAAAGCAAGCAAACCGAAAAACAAAAGGCCCCGATGCTTTCAAGTGCAGCTGTTGCAGAGAATGTTTCTTTATACTGATAGATATCCCATTTTAGGAATATTTCTTTCTTAAAGATCTGATGACTGATGCTGTGTGACAGAGGATCACCCTTGGAACTATAAGTGAAGTCCACTTATGGAATTGTATGTGACAACAAAAATGAATTCATCAGGACCAGTGATCCTAATGAACGTGATATCCCTATCCTAATGAAAACCTTAAGGAGTTCTGCAGGGAACAGAGCTGGAGTGATTTACAAAAACAGATACCCTTGCAAAATTAAAAATAATTTAAGAGACCCAACCAAAACATTCAAATCAATCATGTGAAAAGTCTGGAAACATTTTTTTTTTTTTAATTTTAATTTCTTTGTTACTTCCAACAAAGGAAAGTGTGTGTTGGTTATATTCTCCCCCTCTCCCCCCACCCCTTCATGGCTGCATGCATGTCTCTTTGATTTGGGTTGGCTGGCTGGATCATTAATTGACTGTAGTAACGTCTTTTCAGATCTTGGAAAAGGGGGAAAAAAAAAAGGAAGCATTTGCTATTGCTGTTTATATTCCCCCATCCAGGGCTCAACAATCCACCCCGTCTGTTCCATAGGGCCCAGACCACCTGAGTCTAAGTTTAGATCATATCCTGCTACATTAAACTCCACACATAATACGTTGGCCACATGGGAAAATTTAAGGAAAATGAGATTTTATTAAAACCAGGAGACTGCCTGACTGCAGAGGGATATAATAACAGTGTTATGAGGTTCTTATCTCACATGAAAGTTTCACATTTCCCTGGTTTCCTTTCCTTTATGCTACTGTGGCTTCCCCCTCCCTTAATTCCATATGGGTGTCTAGTTATTTAATGCAACAGCTAAAAAGGCAACACAATAACAAAATCATCCAAAATATTTATTGTTTAATGAAGGCCCCATAGACTTTTTAAGTTAGCACAATGGCATCAAAGATTCCCATCGGCATCCCAAGCGCCTGATGGGTCATGCAATCCACCTTCCAAGAGGGAAGAAGATGCCATGTAGGAGAGCAAAGTGGGTTTGTTTGTCAAGAAGAACGGCTGATCTTGTGTGTTGTGCCTGAATTCCTTCTGCTTTCATGTTTTCATATCTTTGATGATATTGACCAGTAAGACTTTTGCAAGTTTTGAAGGAGCCAGTGGGCACCTTGGCTTCAGGGTCAACTAGGCTTGCTGTGCCCCTTGGCTGGTTTGCTCTGAAAGCCCAGCAGATACCTTGCTGGTAGGCTGAGCAAACCTTATTGCCCAAATCTGTCATACTCTTTATGGTGAGAGCTTTAGATTTCCACTCTTTTATATCTCCATATAGTCAGACATTCGTGTTCACAGCTGAGCATCCTGTTCTGCACTAGCCAAACTGCCTGCGCACATCTTGAGACAATATTTCTTGCAGGAAGTTGTTGGGAGGTCAAAGGACCTCCGACAGCCTTGGCTCTGCTCAAAAAGTTGATCTCATTGGACTCCAGCAGATTTTCTTTAGCTGATAGTGTGGTGGTACATACTGGAAAGGGGGACAAATTCAGTCTGGCACTGACCCTGTCGAAAGTTGCAGACAGAAGTGAAAAACCTCAATAATTCATCTTCCCAACAGCATAATACAAACTTCCCTGGTGAACTTCCTTCCTGAAGCCTGAGGGGTTTTCTGTCTTTTATTTTTTTCCCCTCTACTTTTATCTCCTTCACTTGTATAATTACAGAACTCACCAAAGTTCACGGAAAACCACGTACCTCAGTCTTTGGAGACCCTCCTCACCCCTCCCCAGAGAACATCCCTCTGGCACCTTCCATAGGCGCTCTGATCCATGCGTCACTCTGCCTCCAGTCTGTTGCTTTAATTATACTCCTGAGAGCTGGGTGTTAGCAAGGAGCTCTCTGGAGACAGAGGCAGGGAAACCCCTGGCATTCCCAGATAGCATTCCAGACAGGTGAAGGCTGCAAGAGGATTTGCTAATAAATATCATTGCTTCTAGCAAGGAAGATTTTCAGAGCATTACTGGGCTACATCTATGCTACTTCTTAGACCATTCCCAGGGCTTTGCCATGGACAGATTAGATATTAGATTTGGCATTCTGAAGAAATTATATGAAAACTAAATGCCTTTGATGAGCTTTATGTTCAAAGCAATGCATTCAGGGCAGGGAACGCGCATTGGCTGTACGGTTTGCACAATTATTTCTTTTTATCAGTCCAAGTCACTTATCACTTAAACTGTTTCTTTTATCCTTCTCTGGGCTGCTCCA
The DNA here is from genome assembly GCA_008921705.1 of Burhinus oedicnemus. Lineage (NCBI taxonomy): Eukaryota > Metazoa > Chordata > Aves > Charadriiformes > Burhinidae > Burhinus > Burhinus oedicnemus. The sequence goes on from VFFE01007487.1 coordinate 1,537,733, forward strand.
CCACTGGCATTTTGTGTGGCCGGTTGAGATAATGTCTCAGGGACAGAAATGTAACTGTTAGGGCTTCGCTAGTCTCACCTTGAAGTTGGGGGAGAGTTTTTCTGGGTAGCCCATCTGGGGAGTCACGGGTTGCCTTCTCTGGGGATCGCCTGTTTACAGAGTAAGCAAGGTATTTAATTATGTTTCTTGCACCCTGGTGGTTTGCTGGGAATTGTAATCAAAGAGGAGGCTTAGTGGAAAGCTTAATACAGCCTGTGCAACTGATTTTTGCCTGAGGGGAAGATGAGAGTTGAAAGGAGCAGCAGTGGTCAGAAAAACAAACATACCACTGAAACTAATGAGACAGTTGCCTCTTCCTATGCTAGAGCTCCTGTAGAGGCCTCCGTGCTCCCTTGCACGGTCCTTAAGACCTTTTTTGGTTGTAAGGTCATTTCCTTTTCCTTTCTAACAAACTTCCTAACAGACCAGAGGTGAAAAGGTGGGCAGAATATATTGCCATGCTTTTAGCGAATCTGTGCTATTCTGAGCACACCTCCCTTGCCCTGGTCCTGTATCACTCTCCTGGGCTGTTATTCCGTGGTCCTTCTGTTCGCAAGAAAACACAAGTGAATGGTGATGAACTCTTGGTGTTAGAGATGGATGCTCTGTTCTGGTGTGTTTTCTTGTTTGCATCCCTTTCCCTGCGGAGCTTGGCTAGGTCTTCTTCAAAATGCGACTCCCAGAGGAGAGGATGGAATAAGCTGGGATGCTCAGAGATGTCCAAGGATGAAACAGCAGATCATCCCTGTGCACATCAGCAAGAGCTGCATGGAGGAAGGGAGTCATCTACTCTCTGTGCCTGCCTTGGGTGGGATGAGAAATCAGGGAATCAAATTATGGCAAAACTTGAAGCAGTGGGAAAAACGCCTGAGGAGGCAGCAGCGTATGGATGATGAGTGGCAGAAAGGCTCATAGAAAGGCAGGTGAAGAGTTTCTCATGATTTGGCCTGGTATGTCCTGAGCGATGGGAGTTTAGCTGGTTTTGGCCACCAGCATACTGAACAGTTGCAAATGTCAGAGGGCTTTTTGCAAAGCAGGGCTCCCCGATGTGTCTTCTCTTTGTTCCACGTGCTCATTTTGGAGCATAAATATGTAACAACCAAATGCTAATTAATTCCTCCCACTGATGTCCCTCCCTCCGCATACGCATGTACAAACAATTCACAACCCACACGCAGACGTAATGCCCAAACGTTACGTGAACCCAGCACCGTCTAGGAGGGAAAAGTCGCTGCATCTTAATCCAAATTTTAATCACTCCAGTCCTTCCAGTTCCAAGCCTGACATGTACACAGGCCCCAATGACACACAGTATTGCCATGTGCAAGCTGTGGGCCTGCTGTGAGCACTGTGGGGTAGGTTTTGGGTTGGATAACCCATGTGCTGAATCACTAACAGAATTAAAAACCCAAGGACACCCCCTTGCCTTGTACGTGGATGTGATGGCTGTTATTTCAGACCTTGGATCACATGAAGACAAACACCACTTGGAATGCTGTTTCCAGCTCTGGAGCCCTCAGCATAAGAAGGACATGGACCTGTTGGAGTGAGTCCAGAGGAGGGCCATGAAGATGATGGTGCAAGGGCTGGAGCCCCTCTGCTGTGAGGACAGGCTGAGAGAGTTGGGGTTGTTCAGCCTGAAGAAGAGAAGGATCCAGGGAGACTTTATAGCAGCCTTCCAGTATCTGAAAAGGGCCTACAAGAAAGCTGGAGAGGGACTTTTTACAAGGGCACATAGTGGTAGAATGAGGGGTAATGGCTTCAACCTGCAAAAGGGTAGATTTAGATTAGATCTCAGGAAGAAATTTTTCACTCTGAGAGTGGTGAGACACTGGCCCAGGTTGCCCAGAGAAGCTGTGGCTGCCCCATCCCTGGAGGTGTTCAAGGCCAGGTTGGACGGGCCTTTTTGAGCAATTTGGTCTAGTGGAAGGTGCCTCTGCCCATGGCAGGGGAGTTGGAACTAGATGATCTTTAAGGTCCCTTCCAACCTAAACCATTCTATGATTCTGTGATTCTATGTCAGAAGCTTCTGGTTGTGCTGCTGAGCATTGATGGATCATGAAGGGGTTGTGTGACTGGAAGATATGTGACTGGGCAGGTGGTATGATGGGCTGTGAATAGTTTTGTGCACTGGTCCACTCTTTGGCCTGCAAGTGCAGGGGTCATTGATGGAAAATGTGCATGCTTGGGTAAATACAGATGCTTGTTCTGCTACCATGGTGTTTAGCTTTGTATTTATGGTTGCTCATCTTCTTGAAACAGGAAACCCAAACTCAGGAAGGTCTTACCTCGTAGTGCATGTTCACACAGCTCCCTGGGTAGGCAGATACTTGAATGTGTAAGAAGGTCCTCCCCTTTGGATTTTAGCATTTAATTTGTCATTCAAAATTTAGACATACTTATGGACCTTGTATCTCTAGAATTAGGATTGCTGGATGGCTGGGAGACACAAGATAGCTACCACGTATCTTGGGAGGGGAGCTCTGAAAGCTGGAAAGAGGAGGGATGACAGCAACCACAGGAGGATGAGGCTGGGGTGAAGGATCATCCTCATCCTCCTGTGTGTCTCATCAGTGACTTGTCCCAGCACAGCCTTGCTACCAGGGCAAAGAGCCCTTACGACATGGCTCCCTGTTGCAATGAGTTGCAATGAGTTACTGTGTTATTGGTTGTACACCTTGGTTTTGAGAAGCCAGTCTCACATGGGGACCTACCTTGTCACCCATCACTGGGCGCTACGAGGAGCAAAGAGAAGGATTTTGAAAGCAGAAGTCTTTCCTGTTGTGTTTTGTTTTTTTTTTTTTTTTTTTAGGTTTAGAGATAAACACTTTCAAAATTACTACTGTTATGCAGCATGCACATTGTTTTCTGAAGGTTTAATAAAGGAGAGTTGGTGTCACAGTCCCTACTTTGCAGGTAGACATGTATGTGGAGAAAGGTGCTGTGACTTGTCCAACACATACGGTAGCAGAGCTGGGAATGCAAGGGGACTTGTGCACCCATACTTCTTCCAAACACACCAGGCAGTCTGTGATCCAAGTTTTATATTCTGCATAAATTGCTTGGTCTCCCGGAGCACAGGCTGGCTTCTCACCAATAAATGCAGCTTCAGAGATGCTTAGAGGCAGGGTATCCCTGTACCCTCTGTAAGCAGATAAAGTTTGCGCTGGTCGCCACAACAGCCTGGCTGCGATGTGTTGGGGGAAGGGAGGAAAGTCAGCCCACTAATTTCTTGTTGTTGGAAATACTGCTTTTGCAATCCCGCATTTGGTTTTCATTTGGTGGCTGTGCTCAGTTCATTTCTGCTGGCGCTTCACTTCTGATCCAATTGAGTTATCGATGCAGGCGAGGAGAAGGAAGCGAACAAGATTGGTGTCAATTTTTTTTGTGGCTTTTTTCCCCCCACCTCCCTCTTGCTTCTTTACTTTCAAAGATCAAAAGAGGACAAAATAGAACTTTCTATGTAATGAAACACAGGCAGAGGGAAAAATGGCAGCACACAAAATTGTTTTCAGTCTTCTTCTTTTAAGGTTGCTGTTGGTATCTTTGATTTAGGCACCACAGCTTTAATCAGGGTGTTGGAGATGACAAAAAAAATTATTCATCTAACCAAGTTCCTCTCTCACTCCCTTTCTCTCCATTTTTCTGTCTCTCTTTTTTTATTAATGTGGGTTTAAAAAAGATTCTTAAAATACAGTGCTGGCTCAATTTTGTTTTCCCAGCTAATAACCCAAAGCGGGATCAGCTATTTTGCAGCTGACAGATCTGTCTCTAAACTAGATTGTCTTTCCTGCTGAATTCATCCATCAGGCATAGCAAAAAAAAAAAACCCAAATAAAAATAAAAAATAAATGAATAAAAATATATTTAGTTTCCATGAGCTCATCACTCTCTACAGTAGCGGTGACCTGATCTCATCCATGCCGTGCCAAGCCCACTCCCAGCGTGGCATAACCAGGACACCACTGCAATAGCTCACACTTTTTGGGGTTCCTTTCAGGCTTGGCTGCTGCATCCAGGCCAGAGGAGGGGCTCAACGGGGCAGTCCATTTACAGGATATTTTCTGAGATACCTCCATGGTGGTAGATGTGGTGCTGAGGGATGTGGTTTAGTGGTGGTTTTGGCAGTGTTAGGTTGATGGTCAGACTCAATGATCTTAAAGGTCCTTTCCAACCTGGGTGATTCTATGATAACAGGCTGCCCAGGGAGGCGGTTGAGTCACCATCCGTAGATGTGTTTAAAAGTCGTGTAGATGTGATGCGTAGAGACATGGTTTAGTGGCGGACCTGGTAGAGTATGGTCAATGGTTGGACTAGATGATCTTAAAGGTCTTTTCCAACCTAAATGATTCTGTGATTCTATGGTGCAACCAGCCTTGCTTATACCTCTGAGTGAGAACCAGAGCAAACTTGGGCAGCAGGCTCAGTGTGCTGTCCCCAAGTGCCTTGTGCTATTGCTCTGTGCCTTTCTTAGCATCTGCACCTTGTTCCGAAGAAGCCAAAACACGTTGCTGTTGAGCAGCTGACGTGCATAAACTGCACCACGTACTATGGTCCCTGGAGCGGCGTGCTGGCTGGAGCTAGAGGTGCCCATGGAAAACAGCATGTGCTGAGTAATCCTTGTCCTGAATATCCTCTGATCTTCCAGCAGATAGCGGTGTAGGGACTTCCCAAGGTGAAGGTTATATCCTGAATAGTGTTTAATAGCCCTTAGCGGACCCATCTTCCTTCAAGTCATCTGATTTTTAAATCTCTTTTTACTTCATTCATAACTTTTGGCCTCCCTGACATCCTGCCCCGACCAGTTCTCTAATTTAATTATATGCTGCATGAAAAAGTACTTCCTTTCTTTTGTCTTCAACCTGCTGCCTGCTAACGCCGCTGCCTGATCGCTCACTCCCACGTGCTGGGAAGGGAACAGCCGTTTGCTCTCCTTCTCCAGTCAGTGATTTAATAAACACCTCATTGGTTGTCTCTTCTCCAGGCTAAAAGCTACCAGTATCTCCTTTTTGGAAGCTGTTTTGTACTTCTGCTTATTTTATGCCCCTCTTCTGCATAAATATAGGATACGTACCTGTTTGTGTTAGACCTTCCCTCGTGCTGAGTGTAGCACATCAATTATGCATGGTAACAACCTGGAGCTATCTGACGTGTGCTTTCTCCTATAAGGGACAGGCATTATTCAGATGCATATGAGTAGAAGGAAGAGGAAGAAATGAACAAAAAGTGATTTTGAAGAATCGTATCAAATATTCAGGCAGCAGGGTCTGTTAGAGGGGAGAACATCCTTCCTCACGGGGCGATAGGAGTCTGGTCACAGTCTTTAACCCAAGTTTGTCAGATCTCTACGGCATTTGCTGTGCAGGGTGATTCCAGCGTTGGTTGATTTCTTCTTCTCTCTTAGGACCTACTTTTTGCCTTGGTTCGTCTCTTAGGTAACTTTTTTCCTGTAGTCTCTGCCTCTTGCCTTCCTAAAAGCCAGCCTGGCCAAGACAAAAGAAAACCATTTTTGGAAAAACAATAAGAAATTGCATAAAGGAGAGGAAACCCTCATAATTTGGTAGTAGACGTGCATCATGAGGGGAAACCGGGACATGATATCTTTAACTGCAGGCCCCCAAAGGGAATATATTTGTTAAACATTATAATTACCCTTCAGTGCTGAACTCTATAGCAATTGAATCCACGGTGATGCACATTATCATTTCTGAAATGATGCTTTCATTTAGATAAGGCATGCAATTATACATCTTGATTAGGTCACTGTTCCCAGGAGCTTTGGGTTATTTATGATGAGTTGCCCCTTCTTGTAATTTATGTGGTGAGGTTGTGGATAGAGACATATTCCCTCCTTCTCCTCCTTTACCCCTTCCTCCTCCTCCACAGACTCTTTCGCTCCTCCTGTTCTTCCCTCATTGCACACCTTTGTGCAGGCAAGATCAGAATCCAGTAATCAGAGAGAGAAAAATGTCAGGTATATAGTGGAGGCATTGCCATGAGAAGTCAGACCTGGGAGGCCTTCTCATCCCTTGGTTTCTTTGCAGGACCTGCTGGCTTTCATAGTGGTGATATTAAGGCTGGGATTCCCATCCCCATATTTTAGACCTCTAAAAACTGTCATCTTTTACACAGCAGTAACCTCAGCTTTCTCTGTGATCAATGGCGCTTCCTGAGGGTGATGTACAATATCTCATCTTCGACAGTGACCTGAAGACATGGTTTCCAGCTAGGCCCATAAGCTGTTTGTTCCCCACTGCTCTAATAACTACATTGGCAACAGACCTCACACACGACTCCCCTTCCCTCCTCACCCCTCCTGGGGGACAGTTTCATTGAACTATTGTTGAAATACTCCCAGTTTCCATAAGACAAGTGGAAGCGAGGTCTGCTCCTGTTGCTTAACTGGGGACTATGTGAAGTGTTGATTGAGGCAAGAAGAATGGATGTGAGAGCTTCTGGGGAAGGGAAGTGATGCGAAAAGGACCAAAGTGACTGGAGGAACTCAATCTGGAGTAAGTCTGAAGAGTTCCTCCATGCTGGAAACTGAAGTTGTCTTCTACTTTTGTGGGCTGTCCTAGTAAATCCAAGTTTAGGATTGAGGAAGCATAGTCAGAATGCAGTAAACCTGCCTCACTCTGAGGGTGGTGAGACACTGGCCCGGGTTGCCCAGAGAAGCTGTGGATGCTCCATCCCTGGAGGTGTTCAAGGCCAGGTTGGATGGGGCTTTGAGCAACCTGGTCTAGTGGAAGGTGCCCCTGCCCATGGTAGGGTGGGCTGGAAGTAGATGATCTTTGAGGTCCCTTCCAACTCTAATCATTCTATGATTCTATTACATCATTTTGTAGAATAAGGATCCTATCCCAGAGATTTTGATTTTGATCATTGCCAGTACACAAATGAAGGAATTACAGAGTGTATTGGTCAACTAGGCATAGGAATGAGAAGTGTGATAGACTCACCAAGCTCAGAAAATGCCAAGCAGGACCTGTGCAGTCCTGAGAGGCAAAACACTGCCAAGGATAATCCTACATGGTGGAGGGAGAGATGGGGGTGCGTTAGCGATAGGATTTTAAACAGCTCACAGTTGTCTTAACTGTTTCCATCTGCCACCTTCAAAAGATGCCTTGGGGCCAAAGTGGAAGTCTTATGAAACACCCATCCCAGATGACCCAAAGGATCTTTTCTAACTCTGTCTCCTCTGCATCTGCAGTTCCTCAAAAAATACAGCACATCAGAAGCATATTAATGTAACCTTGACCTTCCTCTCTTGCAGATGTCTGACCCTTCCTGTTCCTTTGTGCATCACAGCAGCTCATAATCACCTGTCTGGGCCATCAAAAAGGTGGTTTTTGCTTGGTGCTCTTGGGCAACCCACTTTACCATCTCAATGCGTAGAAGCAAAAGCAGGGAGAGGAGAGGTGCTGATACGTCAAATGGGACAGTGTTTCCCATCTGCAAATATTTATATGCAATAATTATCCCTTTTTGAGATAAAAAGAGCTATCCACATGTGAAAAGCAAACTGTCTTATCTCTCTTTTTAAATAATATGTTTAGAAAGTTTGACCGAGCATGAAAGTTCATCTTTCAGTATTGCTACTTGTAATCCAATAAGAAATATTTACTGTGTTATAATTGGTATCATTAAGCTTAGGTGACGTTATTAATATTACTAATTAAACTGCTATAAACCTAGTTTACAGTTACATAAACACATCATCTCCTGAATTGCCTGCCTACACGTTTTGGCATCGGGGGGTGGATAAAAGCAAATTCAAATGCAAATGATATGAACATACTTTAATCAGAGGATCAGAGAAATCAGACACAGAGAAGGCTTATTAGGTCTGTTCCGTTCTCCAGAGACAGGGGCGAGATTGTCTCCCCATAGAGACTCCCAGGAGCTTTGGCCAGTCTAACTCTAAATGCCTCAAGCAATGGGACTTCTCCTATGTCCCGGGAGAGACCTGCCCACAGACTAACAGAAACGTGTCTTCGTAGTCAGCCTATATTTTCTTGCTAAGGCAGAAGTCAGTCATTGCAAAATAATCTTGAGAAAGGTTTTGCGGTCATATCCAAGGAAAGAGAAGGAGAGAAACGCATTCTTAAGGCATCTCTAAAGCTGTCTGTTAGTGCGGCAGGACTGGAAAATCATTTTCCCCTCTTGGTTTAGCTTTCTGGCAGGACTGGACCAGTCCTGGCACAGCTGGTAATAACCATCCGTACACAACAACAGAGCGCTGGAGGAAGTTTAGTGCAGCTAAGCATCCAAAAGTTCAAATGTTTGACCTAGTTTCTCTACAGCTGGAAAATCCATCTTCTGTCTAGAATTTCCCTGACTTCGGCTACTTCAGAAATATCATGAGGACAGCATTTTTCCTGTTCTGTCGGTATTTGGGTCCCATCTGGAGCCAGAAAGTGCAGAATCACGTGGAACGTTTAAAATAGGAATGCCCCGAGGAGCCAGCTCTTGCTTGCTTCAAGTTTAGTGCTGCCTCTTCCCGTTTCAATCACCTGTTTCTTACTGGGCCGAATGGAGCTGAGACCAGAGGTAGAGCAAGCCCTTTCATGACGATGTGTTTCCGAAAGGGCCCGCGTAGGAGTGCAATTCTTGTCGAAACTACTTGAAAGCATTTCAGGGCCATTCGATGGCCCATCTCTGGCTCATCTGCAGAGCCGCGCTTGTCACCAAAAAATCCTAAACCTCCCAAACAAGCTTTTCTCAATCCTAACTGAAGGAAAAAGAGACACCTACAGCTACTGAGAAATAACTCCTCAAAGCAGGTTCACGGTTTCCGTAATACCTGTATTACAGAGATTGTTTTGTCGGTTGCGGGCACGGTAAATGAATATGGGAGATTTGCTCAGAGAGACCTTTAGGTCTTAGTTCACAATTCTGACTCACAGCCAGCAAAGCCAGCTTTGCTCCTGACGCTCAGCACCACTTTGGGGTTCCCAGTTTTGTTTTTCTTTCCCCTGGCTGTGCTCCCTTGGGGGCTGCGCAACGAAGTCATCTGAGCTTTTCTAATGGATATGGTTGAAGCCTTGCATGAAGATTGAGATCTCAGTAAAATCGAAGTTATTTGACCCGTTCCAGCTACTCTCCTGCAGCTTTCGCTGGCCACCCACTCATCACTGCACGGCACCACTTCAAATGGAGCTGAGTGAGTGTCCGAGAGCCAGGACTGCATGGATACACCATGCCCATTGAGGTCACTTGCAAGGGATGTGGCAGCAGAGCAACAGCACAGGGTTTGTGGCTGCTCGGAAGCCACAGAGCATTTCTTGGGCATGTTGCCACCCTGAATCCATCATTCCCATTTTGCCTGCCTGAGCTTCCTAGATACATCTTGAAGTAATCCTCAAACTATCAGGAAAGGAATAAAGTTTGTTTCATCGGATGAAAAGCATCACCATCTTGGGCAGCTAAGTGTCTGCGCTAATGGGATGCAGCTGCAGAGCTGTGACATATCAGATCTCACCACACACATACGCACACGCCCCACGCATGGACACATGCACCCCCATGTCGAAAGTGCCCGACCAAAATTTCTGTTAAAATCTACTTCTCAAAAATGTTAATCCCCACCTGGAAGCATCCTTTGAAATTTCTTTGAAGAATAGTACCAAACTCCTTCCTTTTCTTAATATTCCACTACTGATGACCATGTGTGTCTGTTGACTCTGGGACTGGGCAAGTTCAGAAGTGAAGGTTTGATAGCATCCCCCCAAACTGTAGAAGCTGTGGGCTGGGAGAGAAAAGACTCTGAAGCTTATCTAGGAGCTCTGTGACCTTGAAGAATGGACCTTGAAGGATCTTCTCAGGAAAACCATAAGCTTGGCTCAACTAAGACTTAAACCGCTTTCCACTTGCAGGAGTTCGATTAGGAGAACCCCATCCCTGACACAGCCAGACGTGAAGTGACTGATGTAAGAAAAGGGTTGTATTTGTATGACAAAGTTGTTTCAAGATACTACAGGGTGCGGACAAGTTTGTAACACCAAGTACCAAGGTACAAAGCAGTCTTTTGCATGGTGGAAGCTTTCTCTGTGTCTCTGGACTTTAGAAAAGCTCAGATGCCTTTTAGGTAAAGCCTTATTACTGGAAGCCAGTCATGGCCCATTAGTTGCCAAATAAGGGACAGCTCTTAAGGTGCAGGATGAATGATCACTCAATTTCTGCCTTTATTAAACCCGAGGTGCAGCGTGTCCCACTCAATATTTAAGTGGGTTTTATTTTCTTCTTCTCAAGCTTCTGTATCTCACATGGGGTGGGCAGTATTGGAGACACCCACACACACACAAAAGAAAAATGACCAGTTTCTGTTAATAGCTCTGATTCTTCAGTGGAGAGTAGACTTGGGGACTGATGAGCGTAAAAACCACCGTGTTTCACAGCATCTCATGAGACGAGTGCAAGACCTGTCTGTGCACATCTCAGGGCTGGTCTCAGTTTCTCGGGGAAAGGAGGGATTGCACATGGTCATGTCACGGAGAGAGCTGAGAGACCTCTTAACCCCCAAGCTCCTGAGAGCCTCCCGTGTCTAATCAGGGGACGCGTGAAAAAACCCAGGTCGAAGGAGTGCCTCCTGACTCACATTTCCAGCACGGGAGGACCAGCGGGGTTATGTTTTCATTATTGCTTGTGGCTCTGATGCTCTCAGCTCTTTGGAGGTTAAGTCAAGGTCTTGGCTTTGGGATTTTGTTATTGTAACCTTTCACGGGCAAATACTTCTTATGAAGTCTAGCAGGCAGCCTGTGTCCAAGAAAATGCCATTTTTGCCAGAGCTGCAAGCGAACCAGAGCTCTGGCCACGGCAGCAAGGCTTTGGCTAACAAGCAGTGGTGAGCGTGTTATGTTTTGGCAGCCAGCTTGCTTATCAGATTGATATAGGAGGCTATAAGCAATTGCATCTGGATTTGAATGGGTTACCCAGCCTCCTCGGCTGCTTGGGATTCACGCCAAGGGAAAGCAGAGGAGTTGTGAGGAGAATACCCAATTTCCCCCCGCGAGGACTGATTTTAGTTTAATGCAGCCTCCTCGCCCTTAAATCCAATTAAAGGCCTATATTATGTCAGTGGAAATTTATGCCAATCCTAATATAGTCTAATAAGCCTTAAAATAGCACTTTGCTAGTGAAAAGCCCTGTGGTTTAATTTGATTCTGAGCCTAATAACAGGCTTAATATGAGGGAATTGGCCCCTTTTTATTTTCTAACAGGGCTCCACATGCTTGCTCCCTTTTTAGGACCAAAAGTGTTTTCTCCAAAGCCCGGACAGGAGATGGCTCACCTCAGCAGGTTGCCTCTTTTCCCGTTGCTTCATTTGTTGGCTGTGGGAAGCCTCTCTAAAGACATCCCAGGCTGGGATCTGTAATGCACAGCAGTGAACACCAGACTGCAAAGGACCTGGCTTCTCTTTCAGGTTTTCTATGCCTGACATTCCTTAGTCACTACGGACAACAGCATTGCCTTGACTATGACTCAGTCCCACTACAGGATATGACCTTCTCCTACGCTCACAAATACAAGCCGGCCTTTTGTAGATGCTTTCCACTGACAGTTTCAGAGATTCAGCCCTTCCTACCTATCCGCACACCTAAAACTTGATTTCCCTGCTCTCCTTCCCTGTTTTTCAATTACTCCACCATCCCCTTCATGGTCCCTGAAAGCTGCAGCCCCGTGTTACTCATGCCTGGCTGTCCCATGACTGTCACCTCTCTCTGTCCACAGGTCTAAGTTTGTGCTTCCCCTGGCCCCATCCTCTTTCAGGGTTTCCATCGCTCAACCTCACCGTGTCCTCCCTCTATTCCAGCATTGCAACGTCAGCGAGCAGCCCATGGTGCCCTCTTCCATTGCTCACTTGGAAGATACTCATGCTTTTCCATAAATTTAAGATATTTCCAAAAACATCTCAAACAACCGCATTATTGTCCCACAAATTGTTCTCTAAACTTCCTCTACTGGGATAACTATATAAATTCTGAGGTCCTTTAGGCTTGCTAGACCACAGCCTCCCACTTCTCCAGCATTAACACTTCGTAGAATCATAGAATATCTCAAGTTGGAAGGGACCATAAGGATCATTGAGTCCTACTCCCTGCTTCTCTCAGGACTACTAAAACTAAACCATATGACTAAGAGCATCGTCCAGACACTCCTTGAACTCTGACAGGCTTGGTGAGACTCCCTTTCCTTGCGTGGTGCTGTCAGAATATAAAGACCACAATGCTTAGGCAATGGTCAGCCTTGGGGACGCTCTGGAGGGGCTTATTTGGACCGGGATCTGATCTTCTCCAAGACCCGAGCCGTGTAGACAGCCCATGGCCATGTGGGAGCCGCGGCCCATGTCCTGCTGCCTCTGTCCGTGAGGAAGGCTCATGGTTGGGCAGCAGCCAGGTTCTTTATGACCAGCTGAGAAGGGGCATCCCCTCAAAGCCCAGGAGAAGAGCACGGACTCACCCTGTAGCCACAGGAACATTTTTCCAAGATGCTAAATGCTCGGGCACGCTTCTTGCTGCTAAACTATCTGCTCAACCCATCTGCATCCTGATTTGAAGGGGGGATGTCAGCTTCAGCTGCATAGACTGCTCTCCTCCGCTCGCCGTCCCGAACTGCTGCTCAGCTTTATTGCACACTGTTAAACAGCTGCTGCTCTGCAGTCCAGAGATGACTGAATTTCGGTGGTGGGCGGAGTGATTTTGATATAGCACTTACTAAAACGCGTGGAGATAAAAGCCTCAGCAGAAACATAAAAGGCCCTTTGTACTTGCAAGTTGTTACCGTTATTTTTTGATTAAGGACAATAGTAAACAGAGGTCCTCAAAGCTGCCTTCAACAAATAAAAAGACTGATTCAACCTTAAAATCAGAGAGAGTGCATTTTTTTGGAGTACCTAATAGATTTAGGTGCCCAAGTCCTTTTGAGTTGTGCAGTCTGACACCCCAGCTGGCCTGAACTGAAGGCAATAAACCCTCCCCGCCAGGTCCGATTCATTCTTGGGTTACTCGCTGGGCATCAAACGGATTTATGCTGGTAGGAAATTTGGCCCAGAGCCCCGACGAGCAACGCCGCGGCTCTACGGTCCCAGGCGGCAGTTTGTGTCTCCGGGACTTCTTATTCGTGCCGCTTTTTTGTAAGGTTGGGGGGAAGGCGACTTCACGCTGCCACATCTTTATCCCCTTCGCTTCCCACCCCATCCCGGTCCCCTCTCTACCTAGGGGCAGGCTGATCGGTTAAGGGAGCTTTGTTAATGCCGTAATCCTCACGTGTGCTCAGCCTCACAAAGCTGCCACTTTCTCGCCCCGGCCATGCTCGCAGATCCGTAATGTCCCGTGTCCAATCGATTGCCGTGCTCGCTCCGGCTGCCGGCTTTGAGCGGTTTCTCCAGCAAGGGCCAGATTGCTCTGGCAAGCTCATCCATCCTTCGGGGACGGGGGGCAGAAGGCGAAGGGGTGGGGGATGGATGCCTGAGATTGGGCATGTGGGACTGGGGGGAAGGGGGAGCTGGCAGGCAGCAAGGAAAGAAAAGGCACTGGTGAAGGGCACGCAGTTGGCGTCTTCTTCACCCCCAAGCCAAATGCTCTTCCCTGTTGATGGTAACGCCAAGCTAGGTCTCAAGGAGCACACGGTGTTCAATTGCACCACTGTTCATGCCCATTGAATGCTCAGCTGACCCTTTCTTACTCATCTATCCCCCTGAATTAATTCTGACACCTCAAACTCTGGTGCATCCACAGCGGCCGAGTACCTGGAAAAATGAAATTAATCCGCCAAAGGTAGTACTCCCCCTCTCTGCCCCCAAGTTTGCAGTTTCAGTTCTCAAGCTAATCCTTCCCATAGCTCAGGATAGGCAGGTTTCCAAATTTTCTTGGGCCTAAAAATGTCTTTAGATCCAGGGACATGAGGAGATGGGGAAGTGGAAGTTCTCTGATCCAAGGAACTGGGTCTGCATTAGGACGTGTCATATTTATTTCTGATCCTGGAAGCACTTAAATGCTAGATATAAAATTGTGATTTTTTTTTATGCATAGTGAAGCTGTTCAGGGTTCTTTTCAAGGTTTTTATGGCTCCTTCTGTGCTCTGCACATTTAAGCCCAGGGTGACTCAGTCATCTGGTTTCATAGAGGACAAGAATACTAGTCCCAGTAAATTGCTTTACAAACTTCCTGAAAGGTTTCTAAAGTTTCTTAAATGACTCTGGCTTATAGAGGCAAGATAGAGGTATGGGAGAAAAGAGGGAGAAATGGCTTTATTTCCAAAGCAGTGCGCTGAGAACCTCACGTATTAGGAAAGTGCACTCTCATCCTCATGCTGTTAAAGCTTTGTGTAGTACCACAACTTGTGTGTGTGTGTGTGCGCTTTCCCAGCACTGCTATGTTTCGGTATGGGCTTTGGGGTACTGTTTCTTGAGGAAAGGTGATATGCGCCAGGGCATGATTTGGGGTCTTTCCCTTCCAGTTTACTCTGCCTTTCCCAGTTCTGGTGCTGGGCATCCGTCCCTCATTTACCTGTCTCCCCCCAAGGCTGGTGAATGCAGCCCAGCAGCAAAAGGCTGACCCGTGAAACACACAGCGGTGCGAACACCATGACCACGCTATTAAACAGAGCATTGCCTGGTATCGCCAAATCTTTAGCTGATATAAATCATAAAAAAACCACATTAAAGTCAATGCATTGATGTATACCAGCAAAGGGTCATGGTCTTCCCATTTGGGGAGACGAATCGCAGGAGGAAACATCTCGTTTGCTGTCTGTGGACAACAGTGCTTTCCAGAATTGCGTGTTTGAGTTGAATCCTCCCTGGTTGGTTGCACTCTGAGCATTGTCTCGACTGGTGTACGGCAGCGTCAACTTGCCCCCAAAATACCTCTGTTCCTACAGCACTCGTTGCATACCACAGCCCTGATTTAAAGCCAGTCCTCCCCTTAGGGGGTTTTGAAATGGCAAACATTTTCCCTCTGTTGTTTGCTCTCCTGCAGAGCCAGGGCAACCCTTCCTAGACTGAGAGAAGCTTGTCAGGAAGGCTTCCCAGGCAGAGTCCGTGGCCAATGGACACCTGAGGGATTACTCATTGGCCTCTGGAAATTGCCTTTAAAACCAAACACCGCTTCATTGTCTCCTCCTCCTGGGGCATTTTATAACAGACAGTGGCTGACGTGGCAGATTTGGGGCTAAGGCTGAGCCTTGGTAGGGATCTGCTCACCTTAAGCAGCCTGGAAACACTGCCTGAACCACCTGCTTTTGTGCATTTTTGCCATTTGGGGATATGACTATTTAATCATAAACTAAATGTAGAAATACTCATGCATTTTGGGGAACGGGGGTGTGGATCTAATTGGATTTGGATTTAATTAGGCGAATAATTCTATGATTCTGTGATAACAAATTCCTAACTTCATATGTATGGTGTGCCCCTTTAACCCCAACAAGATTTTAAGTGTAATCCTCTGTCTGATAAAAATGCGTTTCCCCACAGATTCTGTATTTAACTGACCCGTGGCATTTTTAAAGTGAGGGGAATTAGGTACTTAGCAAATGGTCACAGGTGGAAGACGATTTCTTTTAAAGAAAAGATGCTTGTGTCATGAATAGAGAGAAAAGAAGTTGGTTTTTTTCTTCGTAACTTAAAGACAATTTTCTGGTTGATAGGAGGGAAGCCATACGAAGCGATGGTTGCCTCTATAAAACTTTCATGAAATGACAAAGCAGTGCTGAGAACCAGTGGCCATCTGGGGTCATCTGCTGTGAAACCCTTCAGGTTCCGAAATCATGAATCACACATCAAAAATCATCAGATTTAAAAAATATTATAAATTTGGACTTTTTTGCTTGGCTTATGGTTTCTCTATGTTTGTGCCTGATTTCCAGTCTTTCTTCTTTATCTTGAGTTCTCCCTGTATTCTGAAACCTCCTAGCCAGTGTTTTCTGTGTTTGGTAGAAGGTATAAAACGTGTGGCTGTTTCAAGACTGGCCCTCCTCATTTTGAAGTACGTGAGGTCATATTTTCAGGCTTTCCCTCACCCACCAGAGGACTTGGAATTTCCTTTTAAACAAACAAGCGAACGTTGGGATTCCAGGTTAATCACTTGAATCCAGAAGCTGGAGATTTCTGAATAAACTCTAAGCCACTGTGAAAATCTCCCTGAAATCAGGAGAGCGGACAGATGGTAGTGCATGCCATGCAGTGCCTCGGACAAACCCAAACTCGCGTGAAGGCTCCAGGTCAATCCTTGCTCTAGCGATGGTTTAGTTACCATAGAGACAGCCAGGTCTCACTTCATCCTCCAGCACTTCCGCTCTTCACCGGCGACCCCTCCGGATTAAAGTTTGAGGGTGTTGGATCATTCTCTTTATTTTTATCAGTGGTGTAACACACCGTCTAATCCTAGTTGTACCTCTCAGGAAGGAAAAAACAGACAAAAAAGCCAACCTGCTTCCCCCACGTTTGTTGTGTAGGCCAATTATCCGAAGTGGTGACAAGTAGAAAAATGAATTAACCATAGCTTTGTAATGTCAGCGTTATTTATCTTGTATAAGCTTTGCCCAGCTCAGCTGTGGATCAGCAAAGGAGTGCTTTTATTCTTCCCTCTTCTCTTTGATGCTGGGTTTTTTTTTCCTTTCTTTCCTTCCTTTTCTCGATACAGGTCCTTCGCTCCGCCACACCATCATTACAAAATCTTTTTCTTCTGCTCTAAACCAGGAGGGTTTTCCAGACCAGATGAGGGGCTGGGGAGGAGCTGCCCTGCAGGAGGTGAGGGAAGGGGTCTCCCAGCTCTCATCTTCCCCGTCCTGACTTACCCTCTACCCCCGTGATAATGAAACCGCTCCGTTGGGTTTATTTTCTCTGATCTCTAACTCGCACAAAAAGTAGGTGCTGAGACTGGAAGCGGCCTCTGTTACTTTGTTTTTTCCCCCCCCTGCTTTTTCCCATGCATGGTTTGCTGAGTCTATGCCCTCTTTCACCTGCCGCCGTAGGGATTTTCAAAAGAAAAAAATGGCACTCACTGGCAGGAGGCAGGAAAGCAGGAGAACGTTAAACCAGGATCCAGCCTGAAAGCAACGCGCTGGCGAGAAGCCCACAAACACTTCAGGTTTGAAGCTCTAAGACACAGAGCAAAGAGGCAAAAAAAAAAAAAAAAAAAAAAAAAAAAAAAAAAAAAAAAAAAAAAGGAAAAAAAAAAGGTATCCTTGTAAAGCAATAGTGAAGCTGCACCTGCTCAAAAACTACCGTAGCCAGTACACTGTGGCGCTTCAAAGCTGCCGGGGAATCAGATACTGGAATAAGATACCTCTCACCGGGCGTAAAACTAGCTAAATCTTGCACTGAGGCGGCTGGAGCGCTGACTGATGTGGGGAGCAAACCTGAAGGATAATGCGTGTATTATCCCAGTGACAGATGATGGGAGGAGAAACGAGTTATCTTGCAGTGTGTCTGTCCCTGTATGAGTTTTGCTGGCTTCCCCAGCTGGATTTTGAGACCCTCTTCGCTGTGTGAATGTCGCCTTTCGATGCCTGCAGCCTACAGAGACACGAGGTCCTACATTAATAAATAAACCAGGCTCTTAGTTCCAGAGGTGATAGTTGGGTTGGATGGTTCAGCTGGGCTAGTTTTCTCTGTTGTAAATACAGTTATGTTATTTTAGGTCTCTGGAGATATCTCGGTGGTGTGGGCTAGCCCAGCTCACCCGGCACGTCAGGAGTTCTCCTGGAGAAGTGGGAAGCTGTACCGGTTGCATACGGACTGTCAGCCGCCTGTAAATCTGTTTCAGGCTCTTTTGTTGTTCCAAGCAATTGCTGAATAACTTCTCTGAATTACTTCCAGTCGATATCTCTTGTATGAAAAGCTCGCAGGAAGCTTATTACGTTCAAAATTCAGAAGATACAGATTCTCACATGCTAAACATCCATTAGCAACTGGATAAAGGCAATTCTCAGGATCAAATTGCTATTGGGGTAGCTTTTTGCAGATACATAGGTGAAGTTTGCTTTGTGCGAATCATCTCTGACGCATCCTTAAAATAAGCGAAAATAAATTCTTGTTAATAAGATCTGGTAGTTGACACCAGACGTGAGATGGGCATGACCCCGGATAAAGCCAAAACACTACCAATGTTGTTAAATAATTTTGAAGAAGGAAATTCATCGTTTGTAGGCGATTATTAGCTCCGCACTTCTAGGGTTAATTTTGGAGAGATCAGATATTTGAACGGTGAGAAGGATAGCTCTATCCTCCCTGTCTTGACACGCGCTCAGTGCGCTCCTTGCCATGAGATTGCTGAGCGGGCATTTCAGCGGATTTTTGTTTTAAATGTGACGCTATTGTTAACATGCTAGGCAAAACGTCGTAGCAGCACTTTCAAAGGTGGCAAGCATAGAGCTGCCGCTATATAACTGGTGATACTGGGATACCGGGGAAGGCTGCACAGGTGACCTCTCTAAGTCTACTTACAACACGACCTGTTTGAAAGCAGCGTTGAGCAGCTGCCCACCAACAGTTTCTCACTTTAGAAGGAACAAGAGACTCCACAGCTGGATCCCATGAAGGGGAAATTATTCACCTTTGCCCAGCTGCTAGAAATGCTTTAAAAATAACCAGTTAAGTCAATACTCCAATTACTCTGTGGTTACAACGTCCAGAAGGTAATTCAGATCTGAATTGCTCTGTGAAGGTGCCTGTCTTCTTTCTGTTGACTAGATGGGAAGCCTAAGGTGACTTAATTCCCAACTCAACACCTCAGTAACTGTCTAAAGCTCAGTGGGGTGAAAGCAAACCGGTAACAACTCTGTTTTTTCCCCCAAGATAAAAATGTGATTTTGTTTTTCTATGTGAGAATAATTTCTTGTTAAAGGGATGGTCAAATCTCAGAAAGACAGAAAAGTGGAGTGTAGAAAAGTAAAAATTCATAATTTATACAGTCTTTCAGGATCTCCTATCAGAACCAGCTTGTTTTTAAACCAAAGGTCTGTGTTGATTTTAATAGTAACTATGATGGATTCAAACCAGAGCCTAAAAATCTCCTGCTTCGGTTTTGAGGAGCTTTCAATGATGACTATTTTTCTAGTTATTGCAGAGATGATATCCTGCATCAAAATCCATCATCCAAACTGCCACCAATCTGTTGGTGTCTGTGATTTGAACTTCCAAGATACAGTCCCTACTATTATTATTTTCTTTTGAGTAGCCAGCCCTTGAGATGGCTTCAGGCATATTCACATTTGAAGGTGTGATTGTTGCCCTGAAAAGCTGAATTTAGCTACAGTGAAGAGGGACAGCAGCAGAGACCTCTGCCTGGAGTGGTGGCTAGCATACGTGTGCAGGGACTCCACAGGGTCTGTGCCCTGGAGGTCCACCCAGGCTGGGTGACCCATTGCTTTGACCTGCTCCAGTTCGATGGAGGTTGCATCTTTGCCGTCTTTTGCAGATGCCTTTGGGCTCACTCTGTTCCCGCTCTAGGCCAACTGGACATCAACCTGCTACAAAGCCACATAGTGGTGGTGGCTTCACTCTCATCACGGGGCCATCCAGGCCATCATGAGCCCAAAGCATGGACAGTGGTGGCAGAGACCAAGTGCTCAGCGGGGGCTGGGAGGGGATTTCATCCTCCCCTTTGAGAAGGCTGGTGTGATATCCTAAATCAATTGGCTGGCTTCTGTGTGTGTTTATACACTCGCGTGTTAATTCATCTGGGGAGACAAGCTTAACTGAACTTACATTAACCCCTTGACCAGCCATCATAGATAACATCTGGGTAGGGTGCACCTGCGCTACTGCTGGCCATAACCTCCTGTGTTATTGATTTGGCTGCACTGGCAGAGAGGTGGCAGCGGGGAGACGCAGCAAAAGAACCAGCAGGGAAAGAAATGAGTGGTGATTCGGGCCAGTAACATTTGGTATTGTCCAGGCTCTTTGCCAGTGGGGATTTACCCAGGGCTGGTCTGACTTCTGCTTTCAGCAGCTCAAGCGATTCAGCCGGCAAAGCATCCAAACTCTCAGCATCACCCGATGGACACGTTTTTACCTGTCTCACTTCCTACATCTTCCCAGTCTCCTGTCCTTTCATCCTCCTTGGTGCTGGCAGAAGCGGGCGTGCAGACTGCCATGCGGGCAACAATTTCATATCCAGGGGAATAAAAGGGATCTCTGAATCCCTGGCGCTTGTAGCCTCGGCTCCCCACTGTTTTGAGCCGGAAGGTACCATACCTTGCAGGCAAAGGATCAAAAAACATTGTCGCCCTTGTCAGCGAGCTGTCACCAGGGTCCTGGGTGCAGCTGGGCATATGGGCAGGACGCTATTTATTTACTCGTTGCCGAGGGTTCATTATCTCCAGACGCCATTCAGATGGTAGTTTCCAGTTCCCGGGGGGGAAACCAGTTTAGCACAGCAGATGACACGATGCCCTGGGCAGGAGGTGGATGGCAGCATCCCTGACTGCGCATCGCAGGGAGAGCAAAAGGGCCAGGGGCCGGGAGTGCACGTGGATGGAGGAGACGAAAGCATCGGCGGCGGCAGGGCTGGGAAAGGGAATCGCCCCGGTTTTCACAGCAGCTGGGCCAGTGAGGGCTGGAGTTCCTTGCCCAAAGTAAATGCCTGTATTAATCATTGTTGGGACGATTTATTGTCCAGCTGGGTTCTTTCAAGAGAAGGAGGCTGTTCCATCCCTGCTTTTCAATTACCACCACCGAGAGAGAGCAGGGCTGCCCGAGCCCCGGAGGGAGGGCCGTGCTCCCGTGCGCATCGAATACCAACTCCTCTGTTTTTATCAGCTTCATGTCTGTGCCTCTGTCGATCCCTAAAAATGCCCTCTCCTGGAGTCTTGCCAGTTTGCCTCCTCAGGCTGGAGAAGGACCAAGCAGTTGGGACCTGCTCAAGTTCAGGAGAAAGGAATCCCACATCCGTTATTTAGATCTTCCCCTCCCTGGGCATGTGGAATTGTGTTTCACACATGTTATTTACTTGATGCACGTTTAAATACACCCGTTCTTCTCGACCCAGACGTATCTTTGCTGGTGTTTTTGTGGTTGCAGTAGACTCGACACGAAGACGAAGCGTTGTTTGCGCACTTACTTTCCCTGTGTTCACTGCTCATTTGGGCACCCTGGGAACACCTGTGAGAATTTCAGATGCTGAATAAACTTTCAGTTGCTGTCGTGTCTCACCCCAGAATTAGGTGCATTTCTTCAACGGATTAAGTGATTTTCTTAATTTCTAATTTATAGTAATCTTGATATTCTCAGATACGTGCTTGGCTCTCCCCTCACTTAACACTGCTGTAAATCGGGCCTGAACTTGGTAGCAACAGGAATTGTCCCTGTATCCACTGAACTTTCCTGCCTACCTGTCTCCATACGGTGCTCCAACAAGAGGAAACCGGTCTGATTTTTCTGTTTAAAATGATAATGTACTCATCTGAAGTACAAACCTGGCATACTGGTGCATACTGGTTGATTCTAGCATTGTGTGTATGTTGGCTGTAAATCCACTGGAGGCACTTGGGATGAAAGTTACTTTAAAAAAAAAACCCCAACTGTGCTATATTAAGTTTTGTGTGTAAACAGGTGCAACACGATTGGCTTTCTAGAAATAAACTCAGAGAGACAGCAATTTTGAGTGTGTTGTATATTAGGGCAGCATGGTGCAAAGGAAATGTAAGACTAGAGCCTCAAGGAGTTAAATGAATACTTTGGAGCTTAAGAACCTCCTGATGCTTCATGGGAAAATGGGAAAATATTCTATTTAGAGACCGTACTGCTCACACATCAGATGTTTTCTCCAGTTCTCTCTCTCTGTAATTTTTTTTTTTTTTTAAATTATCATCGGGGGCAATTTGCATGAAAAGGATCTTTGTATCTGAAGTGCCCATCTGCTGTGCAGCTTACCTCCCCCCTGACGACATAGCCATCTGCTTTTGACATCACAACCGGCTTCGCCGCAACGCCACACGGGGCTGCGGGCGAAGGAGCCGGTGACACTTTATTAACACCTTGCCTTGATGTCGTCCTGCTATTTGAAAGGATTCCCAGGCGCCTTCCCACTGCGAGCGATTAACTTGCACGCTCTAGACGGGGATGAGCTGGCTCGAGACGGCAGCGTGGCCACGTCTGGGGTGGTGCGTGGGAGGTGGTGGTGACACTACGTGGCACGAAGCAGACTACCGGAGCCATAAGCGGTTTTGAACAGGGACTGTGATTTTTGATTTGCCTTTGTATGACACCTCATGTGAAGGAGGAGCCCCGTTGTCTCTGCCGCCTGGGAATCGAATAATAATAATTACGAGGCTGATGATAACACTTACGAAGCAGTGCTTGATTAGCTTCCCTTGCATCTGCTCAAGATGCTTCTAATTACGTAGCAGTGTCCTGGTGTCTTTCATTCTCCAAACTAAACATGATTTGCCCTTCAGAGCTCATCCCACCCCTAGCAGACAGCAATGCCCAAAACAAGACTCAGGAAGGAGAACGTCCACTAGAGACCTTGCTCTTTGCATCTGATTCGTTTACCTGGTCAGGGCTTAGATACTACGTGGGTAAGCACAACAGATCCAAAAAAAGTCTTTCCAACAGCCCAGATGGTGATGGCTCGGTGCAAACAGTGCCACCTTCCGAAACGCCAGCTCTCCTCTCGCCGTGTGTCAGCCGGTGGGTAACAGCACGGGCTGTCACAATTGCTGCACACGTGAATCTGCTGTCATGAATTAAGAGAGATGCCTTCAGGTTAGGTGCCTATGATGCATCTGGGTTTCTGGGCATATATTTTCATTTTTCTACCTGGAAACATTGTCCGGGTGGTATTTGAGGTTTGGGGGTTTTTTTCTCCGCATAAATCTGCCCTGGGTTTCTCTCCTTCGGGAGTGAGCAGAACCAGTGCAGGGCATCTTTGGTCTGGCTACCATCCACCCAGAAGCCCTGGGCACCTCCCAGGCACGCGTACAGATCAGTCATGCAACAATGCACCGTAAATCCAACCCGGCCGCGCAACGCCCTGCGGAGCGGGTCGGGACATCCCACTTCATTTCACGGAGCGGTGGAAGTGCTGCTGTGAGCTCTTTTGCCTCGTTATTTTAGTCACCAAAAAATGCAGGGTGATCCTGACTGAAAAACTTGTATCGAATCCGGGGCAATTTTCTTTCAATGAAAGCAATCTGCAAGCAAGAAATGGGTAGGAATTTGGTTTTAGGGCTTTGAAATGAAACTTGTGAATTTTTCGTCTTGAAACCAAGCTTATCTTCAAAAGTCACTGAAATAAAGCAATCAACAGTAATTTTATTGAATAATATTGGCATGGTAGTGACATTGGTTTTGATGATAATAACAAAAGATCAATGCAAAGGGGAAAAAAAAAAAAAAAGATGTTTTGTTTCAGGTCAAGCAGATTGTTTTGTTTTACCTGACCCATTTCTCTTCACAAGTCTTTCATTTCAGTAAGAAAAGTACAGGAAACAAGCAGTGTGGATTAACCCTGACCAAAATTAAGAGCAACAAGAGACATTTTGCTTGGCTTGCAACCAGGACATTTGAGCCTGGGAATGACCGTGGAATTCACGTACACACGTGTGCACAGACACACTCCTCATCACACTCGATCAAGGGAGGGAAGTTAAATACTGGAATTAAGTGCTTCGGAGCAGGTTTCCAGCCTTTCCAGCTTCTCTTGCTTTGCATGGGAAATACCGATGCACGACCCTAAATTCCTCTTGAATCGAGACCTATTCTTTCCCCCCGCCCCCGCCCCGCCAAGAGCAGGAGGAATTGAAAGAAGCAGCAGGGCAAATTGTTGCCCAAAGTTTTCCTTGCCAGTCAGCAGGTTCATTAATCTCATTGCAGAGCTGCTGCTGCACCAGGTGCACAGATTATTATAACATTGCCTACCATCCCCGCCAGGAGAGATGGCAGAGGGAGGCTCGTGTTGGATGATAACGCTCCTATAATCCACTTACTGGAGGTAGTTTTTCGGTTTAGTTTGAATACAGTTTCTCCCTCTGATTGTGTCGCCGTCAGTGCAGGCATCACTCTGAGCGACTGGAAACTCTTAATCCTTTGCAAGCATCTGTCAAATTGTTTTCCCATCTGGGACCCCTCTTCTCGCGAGCCGGGAAGCCTGCATTGAATTCAGCAGGAGATGAAAGCAAGCAGCACCTTGCGGGATCGAACATGTATTTATGAACGGGATAGGAGGTACGCGGATGCTTTGAAGGGTGCGGTTCTCGGTCCCCTTCTCGGTCCAAGGGGGAGCGGGAAGCACACCTTTTTCTGCCAAAATCTGGCTTGGAGCGCGTCATGGTGATGGAACAAATCCATGAGCCATCAAATGCTGAAGCTTCTCCCCTCCTCGCCCTCTTCGGGCAAGCAGGACCCCAGCAGCGACACGGCACACTGGAGCGGCGGGCATGCCGATACTGGTGGGAGCTGGTGGGATGCCGGGGGCTGCGCACAAGGCTGGCGGAGGGGAGCTGGTGCCATGTGGGAGCCGGTCGGACTGGGAGCAGCTGTTGGAAAATCAGAGGGGGTGGGTTTGTTTGCAAAGGGGGATCGTGGAGCTGGGAGGCCGGGGAGACCACGTGGGGAAGCAGACAGCCTCCCATCTCCCCCCCGGATGACGTTGCGGGGGGCTTTTCTTCTTAGCTTAAGAGTTTTTTTCCTCTGCCCCGTGAAATAGGCAAAAGATGGAGTTATTCAAGTCTATTGAAAGCAGCGCACAAAAGCTTCTCCGGGCTACAGACAAGCAACGCAGCTTCACTTAGTGGTGCAGGACGCTACCCAACAAGCTGGGGAGATTTGGGGGCATTTCTAGATTTATGCTGGGGTTTTTCTCTGCCCTCACTTTTGACCAGTCCCTTTCCATGAAAGGGTAGCCCTAGCATCATTTCTTTAGTTGGTCATATTAAGTTGATTCTGTTTTATAGCTCTCTTAAACAACTGGTTGTTGAAGACTTTCAGTTAACCTTAATGCCTTGATCTATTACCGGGCTCGTAATTGTTTAAAACAGAAAACGTCTCAGTAATCCCTTTCTTCTCCTTGGGAAGTCCAAAGAAGTGAAGCTTCCCAGATTGTGGATGTCACAAAACATCATACATTTGTTTTCCCCTTTTCTAGCAATTTAACACATTTTGCTTTCGCAGAGGTTCAAAAGTTCGCTCAGCAACAGTTGGTTCTCTGCGCTTGTTGCAAAGGCCTGTGGGTAAACTAAAAAAAACCCCAACCAACACCATTATATGGCTGCAGGACATAACAGTAACAAGCCATATTTAATGCCCTTAATATTACGAAAATTTTGCAAGAATGCAAACACAAAACTCCAGCATATACATGTTTTCTGTTTCTTTACCATATGTCAATATGTTCTGTGAGTCGTTAGAAGTAAAGCCTGACCTTTACGTCAGCTGCTTTCTGGATTTCTTTTAATTTGACCCAGCAGCTGGGATCAAAGCATTGGTACATTCAGACAGGCTAAAAATGTAAAAAATCTTGTTCGTCCTTCAACACACTTTATTATGCAGTTGGAAGAGTGCTTTGGAGAACGGCTGGGTGAAGGGCTGGATTAGCAGATGTTGCCCACATCACGTTGACAGCCCCGCGTTTGTGATCAGTGCCACTTTCAGATCTGAAAGCCAAGTCTTGCACACCGCTCTCTTAAATGCTTGCAGACGTTTTAAGCAGTGGCCTGACATATGGAAACCAAAATTGTGTGGAATGCACTCAAACAGCAAAGTCACCGAGCACAGACCGCTGCTGAGGACAGACGTGGTCTGATGGATCGTGTAGGTGGTTCACAAGTCAGCTGGAGGTTGTAGAGAAAGCGAAGGTCCCCTCCTGACAGGAGAGGTGGACAATGTCATGGGACCACCTCTACTGCTATGGGAAGTCAGCTCATTGCAAAACCTTGGCTGCTTAGTGGCTATGCCAGTTGTGAAGGATGGCGAGCCAAGGTTTCTCTTCAAGAGATGCTTCAAGAAATTAATGAATGTATTGGGTTTCACTTTGTTCTGAGATATGTCAGGAGTGGGCAGCAGTGCACTGCCTGGCAGGGGAGCTGGGCTGAACTGGGAGCTGCCAGGGAGAGGTTCTGCCTTCTGGTGTTGGGAGAGCACCCAGTATGGTGGGGCCCAGGCTCTTCTTGGGGATCCTAA
Source organism: Burhinus oedicnemus (assembly GCA_008921705.1). NCBI lineage: Eukaryota > Metazoa > Chordata > Aves > Charadriiformes > Burhinidae > Burhinus > Burhinus oedicnemus. The sequence continues at coordinate 1,563,897 of VFFE01007487.1, forward strand.
GGGTGAGTGCAATGCCCCTAAAGCATAGTTATGATGGATGCGATGAACAGCCCTGAGTTCATTGACATCACCAAGAGCAGGGTTTGACCCAGATACAAGCATGCCCATGCACTTATCCATGGGTTGTTGCATGCAGCACTTCCTGGGTGTACTCTTCCGTCATCTCTTGTCCCAGTGCCAGTGGAGTTTTCCCCATGGATCCCCTCTACAGCTGCAGAGGAGGTCTCCAGAGCATCCCAGCAAGGTTGCTGTCACAAAGGCCAAGCTGCTCGCTTGACATGGAGTTCAAGCTGTGTATCACCAGACCTGTCAGCAGCCCGCAGGAGCATTTTGCGCATAATGAAGGGAGGTGGCAGACTGTCAAAGTTTCATCTGTGCTTTACTGACTCCTTAGCCAGCTTCCAGAGAGGGTCTGCAGCATCTTCTGGGCTGTCGGCCATACGAGAGAGCTGGAAGTCTGGAGTATGTTTCTTGGCACTGCCTCCGGCTGCCGTGTCTCCTCCATCTCTGTTGCTGGAGCCAGAATGCTGTGTGCTGCTGCAGGCAGTTTGCAGGTTACGTCTATGGTAGGACACTAAATACCATCTCTGGCCCTTGAGCGACCACGCTGTTTAATTTCCAACACATTTGGCCATGTGGTTTCAGCCTGAGCCAGTTTGTCATGTCTCAAGATTAAACCCAGACCTTCTTCAAGGGTTAACATCTACCCAGAACCATCCTCAGCAAGCGGAGTTGAGGCAGTCACCCTGGTTTGGCAGCAGGAGAGTATATAGGTATAAAAGCAAGCTATGCCACATCATCTGGGGACAGCAGAAGGGTCTGTGGCTCATTTTGTAGGCTACTTGAGAGGTAACAGAGGAGCACGGACTTGTAGTTTGACTTATTGCTCGGCAGCGTAGCAGTGCTCCCGCGCTCCCGTGCCTCCACGCGGCACAAATCCCACCACGCGTCTGCCCTCAAACAAGAAAACCAGCAACACCCCCCCTCCCCTCCCCGCGAGGAGATTTATGAGGCAGGAGGGCTGACAACACACCGCTCCGTCCCACAAGGCACAAGCACGGCCCCAGCCCTTATTTCTTTCACCACGGAGGGTCCCCTTAGCGGTGATAAATGCTGCGCGGCATCGAACTTCAAAGACCGTCGGAGCAGACTTCTCCCGTCTGGGGCAAGGCGGGCGCGTGAGACGCACGTCTGGGGCCACATGGCGAGGAGGGACCGTGGCTCGCGTGACAGATGCATGCACAGATGCACAGTCGTGGGACAGACGTGCCCCTCAGCGAGGCGCAGGGCAGCAGGAGAGGAGATGCCGACCCCGACAGTTGCTTTTCTCCCCCCCGCCCCTGCCTATAGGTTCACCCTGTATTTTGCAGGAATTTTACTGTGGCTGCAATTTCGTGGTCCTGAGCGAAGGTTGACCATTGCCTGCTGCTGGTTGGAGCCTATTCGGTGTGTGCGCATCTTCTGGCTGGGTTTTGCCTAAGAGGGATTCAGCTCACGTGCGCCGTGGTGCGAACTGATGCGCAGCACACGGGGACAACTGGGGCATGTTGATGTAGGTACATCTTCAGGCGCCCAGCTTCAGTCCTCAGGATGGCATGGAAACAGAAGGATTAAGACGGTGTGAAATGAATGCCATTAAGTTCCTCTTAAATGGAGATGTCTTTTGGTGCCTGAGCCCTCTCACAGCACTTTCTCCGCAGAGAGGCACACATGCGCACGCTTATGTGCCCACATGCACTGCTCCCTCCTGGGGTGTACCGCGACCTGCTAATACCACCTTGGAGGTGTTAAACTGCAGCTGCACTAGGTGCTAAAAGGTGTTTCATCATGTTAACCGCGCAGAATAAAAGAAAGCATCCAAACAAAAAGCACTTATTTCTCCTGCCTCGCCAAGGTCTGTGCACTCTGTGTGGCTGGGCCATCTCCCTTACTGCTTTTGGTGTTTTCAAGTCTTGTCATGCCGGAAAACATGGGAGCAGTTTAACAATGTTCGCTATAAACTTATATGGAATATAATATAGTTGTAACATTTATAATTCCCCAACTGTAGCTGCATTTGCGTTTAATTGTCATTTCAGTCAACGTTGTGTCATTTGGGAACTTAGCAGTGCATTTACATTTAGTCAATTGGTCTGGCTCCTCTTGATTAGATCTGTACATCAATCATCACCTTGGCTCACCCCATCTGACCCCGCTGTCCAGGCCTTGCTAACAGTGAAAAAACTTCCTAACTGTAAAAATTCTTCAGTATAAGGGTGATGGAACACTGGAACAGGTTTCCCAGAGTGTTTGTGGAGCGTCCATGCTTTGAGATATCCAAACCCTACTACACAATGTCCTGAGCAACCTGCTGTAGTTGACCCTGCTGTGGGCAAGGGGTTGGACTAGATGATCTCTGGAGTTGCCTCCAACCTCAGCTATTCCGGTTCTGTGGTATGGGGACATCTTTACCCAGATAATGTGCAGGATCTGGATGGTGACTTCCAGGGAATGAATACTCACCGACTTGCTTTATTTGTGTTGTGAATCCCATCAGATCGCATACGTGGATCAGATGAGGATGGCTTGGAAAGAAACCAGGTGTGAAAGGCTCTTTTGCACTGGTGCAGATCCATAAGGAAGAGGTTGCAATTAAGACGTGCTACTGTAGCATCAAGTGGAGGTGAAGGGAAAGACATAGCTCCTTAGAGAAGCAGCTGATTTCACACTGTACCACCAAGGTGATCTACTGCACAGCTAACCATGGCAGAGGGAAAACCACTGTGGGTGGGAAGGTCTGGAGACTTGCAAGTGAAATCCAGCACCTTTGGATGTATTTTGGGCTGTTTCTATGCATGTGTCCACTCGTGGACAGGCTGAAGTAGACATGGTCTGTGTGGGTAGTGCTGCCTTGGGTTTCTTATGGTTTCAGTTGGGATAGAGTTAATTTTTTATTAACAGCTGGTATAGTGCTACGTTTTGGATTTGGGATGAGAAATACTTTTGATAGCGCACTGGTGTTTGTGGCTGTTGCTGAGCTCTCAAGGTCTTTTCTGCTCCTGACACCGCCCCACCAGCAAGCAGGCTGGGAAGGGACAAGAAGCTGGGAGGGGACACAGCAGGGACAGCTGACCCCAACTGACCAAAGGGATATTCCATACCGTATGACGTTATGCTCAGCATACAAAGCTGGGGGAAGAAGGAAGGGGGGGACATTCGGAGTGATGTCATTTGTCTTCCCAAGTAGCTGTGATGTGTGATGGAGCCCTGCTTTCCTGGGGATGGCTGGACACCTGCCTGCCGATGGGAAGCAGTGAATGAATTCCTTGTTTTGCTTTGCTTCTCTGTGCGGCTTTTGCTCTACCTATGAAACTGTCTTTAGCTCAACCCATGAGTTTTTTCTCACTTTTACTCTTCCGATTCTTTCCCCCATCGCAAGTGGGGGGAGTGAGTGAGTGGCTGCGTGGTTCTAGCTGCCGGCAGGGGTTAAATCACGACAGGGTTTCAATGGGCAAGGCAAGTAATACACTTATGTGCTACGGTCGACAGGAGTGGCTGGAGGGAGATAAAACTTGAGATGTTTATACACCTGCATATCTGTAACTCAAACTGGATGTAATTACGCATGCTGGTGTTGGTAGGGAGTCTATGGAAACACATTATAAGCGTGCATACACACATGGAGTGCATGCTATGTCCACCTTTGCATGCTAGAGGTTAGAAGAAGCAGGATGCTAAGTGCGGTCGTGTGTGTGTGTGTGTGTGTGTGTGTAGTATATGCTATTGCCATTCCCAATGTGTGAGCGTGCATGGACAGGAGCTGTAGATCTGTACCCTTGAGTCTGCAGACGGCTGCGTTCAGTCTTGTGCATCTGTATACAGGAGTTTGTACGTACGTACAGGCACAAGCTCTCCCATGCCCTGGCCTGTGACTGCACACAGCAGTGAGTCTCTTGGTCCAGGCTGGGAATAAGCTTTATTCTCCCTGTGCAGTCTTTTGTGTGTTTTCCTTACTTTGCCATTTAACCGAAAACCCCAGTGGAACTGCGGGGACCTGAGAGGAACGCTAATGCCGTGTGCCCTGCAGCCACCCTGCCGCAGCTTTTCCATTGCATATTATCCAGCACTGCGATGTTGTGACTGCTGTGAGCTCTTCTTAGAGTATAAAAGCGGAGGGCGAGAGGCAGCTTTTCTTGCCTTATTCTCTGTGGTTACCTCCCAGGTGTGGGTAAGCCAGTCACCACAGGCGCGAGCAGGTTTTCACCACCTTCCCTGGCTGCAGATCGACTCACTGCCTTCTTGGCTTGTCCTTGGACTGGAGGACCTGCTGCCTTCGCTTCTCGACCAGAGATCAGGCTGCCAGAGGCGAATCCTTGGAGCGCTCCTAGGCAGGGTTGCTTTAGTCTTGGCAAACTTCAGCAGATCCAGAAGCAGCTCCTGCTGCTATACTCCAACCTGCAAACATCCAGGGAGGCAAATAACTGTCATTCAGAACAAAACAAAGCCATTACCATTCTCCTTTGTACTGCTGATGACGCTAATTAAGCTGCATGCGAAGAACCAGAGGTTGAACTGGTAGGAAGGCATGGAGAGCAGAAGGTGATTTCACCAGAACATGATTTTCATGGTTTTCTTCATTAGCCAGAGCCTTTGATCCTTAAACAGGCTCCGGGCAAGGGGCTGGCAGGGGAGAGCAGAGCTCATCCAGGGTCCCGCAGGACATAGTACAGCTGCAACAGGTTGGAGAGAGGGATTTAGGGGAGGGTATCCACAGGGCTCTTCCTGCTCTCTGGAAGGAGTTTTGTCCAGTATCAGTGGAGCTGAGATTTTCTTTACTGTTGATGGTCTCCTCCTGCCCTGACCCTGCTGGCAGGGAAATCTTACTGGTCCTTCCACTGGGACAGCAGCTTGCAGTTCCCACCACCACTGTCTCTGCATCTGGAAGCCCAGGGAGAACACGGTGTCTTGTCTGGGTTCCATCCTGACCACCACCCTCCAGTCCCACTCAGGGTTTCCCCAAGCCTGGAATTATGTTGGAGCCCTGTGAGGGAAGGCTAGAGTTACCAAGCCCAGTTTTACTGGAATCTCAACCACGTGACATCATGAGGCGATCTTCCCTTCACCACCCCCTTCAATACCTCCCTAGTGCCCCAGGATGCCAGAGCATCCTGCATCCCAAGGAGGTGGTTTGGGCTCTGCTATGGTCTGAGGTTTAAGGTGTATTCAGGCACAAGAAAGGTGGAGATACCTATGCAGACCATCAATGTTATGAGCCAAAAGTCCATCCACATCCTTTGAAAGGTGTGTTGCACCCTTGGAAGAGATTCCTTGCACTTCTGTCAAGCGTGAGGGCTAAACCACCCTTTAGCTGTCCTCCAGGTTTGCTCTGCCTGTAGGACAGCTGCGATCCTCTGGCCTCTTTGCAACTGCACAGGAAAAGGGAGATGCGACGTTCACCGCAATGCAATCTTTCCTCCCCTCCAACAACAACAACAAAAAGAACAACAACAAAAAAAAAAACCCAAACCGCCAGCCAACCAGCCAAGAAATAAATCAGCCTCCGGTTGCGATGGGGGCTGAGGGCGGTGACCTGCACGCTGTGCCTCTCCCTCTGTGCAGGTGGAGGATGTTCAGAGATTCCCTGCTTGAGAGGCGCTTCCTCTCACACAGGGTCCTCCAGAGCTCCCCTGGCAGTTGTGGGAGGAGGAGGAGGAGGAGGAGGAGGAGGAGGGACTTACTTTCAAGGCAAGATGTGCCAGTAGATCCTAGTTAGCAGAGGTGTCTGGCGCCTGAGAGCGATGTCTGTGAATGAACCAAATTGGTAAAACTGCTGCTGTCACACGCTACAGATTGCGATGACTGCACTTGTATTAATGCACATCCCACCTAAACTTGAGGATTTCTGTCCCAAATACGCAGGGCTGTGGAAGCGGAGCCGCTGCACAATGCGGCTGCTGCGTTCTCACCACATTGTGGATTCCCGGGAAGTGCAGGATTGGGAGGGGGAGCAGGTGCACTGCTTCGGAGGAGGTGGGACCAGCCATTATCAGCCTGAGCATTAATTGTCGAATTAACATCACACTGTGTAACGGGAGTAAATAAGAGTCAGCAGTTTCAGTTTCTTGCGGAAACCTCTGATTCCAAGGGCTTTGTGTCTACTTTGATCTCTCTTCCATCTCACATTGCGGAGCCTGGCAGGAGTGGCTGGTGTTCTCTAAAACAGTATGGATGGTTTTTCCCTCTCTTGCACGGCTCCCACCATGCAAAGCAGGAAGCAATGTGGGATGAACGTGCGGAGCTTGGCCCAGACATAGTTTCTGCAAAAGTGCTTCTATTAACGCGGTGCTTTATCCTGGCCACAGACTGGGGGGAGGTGACTCTCCATCCTTTTGGTAATTTCTTTGGATTTTTCTGCCGGTCAAAGTTACCAGAAGCTGTTAAAAATCTGCTATAAATTCCATACTAAGAGGCAGCTGCATTTCAGGAGTGAAGAGATACTTACAGCCGAACCACCCTTTTCTCCAGGCATCTTCGTCTATAAAGCACCGCAGGTCCTTTGGGATGATTATAAGGTATTTATAGTTGAGGAGATGGATGGCTTCATCCTAACCGTATGAATGATATCGCAGCGATGGTGCCTTAAACACAGGCAGCTAGAGGTCACATTTGATTACACAAAGACTGGATTCCAGCCGAAGCAGCTGGGAGAGATGTTCCTCCCTCCTTGAGAAATGACAAGTGCAAAAACATCCTTCCTGACTTGGGTTCCTGAGGCAGCCAAGAGCGGAGAGCCTCTGCGTCTGAGACGGGGTAGGGTGCCAGCAGCTCTGTTATCCTTGGCAGGGAGAAGCAACTTGTTAGTGGTGGCAGCACAGCCCAGCTGGCAGGGTTGAGAGGCCGCGGCGAGCAGAGTGTCCCCAGCGTTTGTCTTCCTGTCCCCTTCCAGCGAGCACATTAGGACATATCTCATTCTGCGTTGATGGCTCTCCTGCGCTATTAATTTGTGGCCGTATAAACTCCTGCTGCTATTATACAGTTAGGTGATGCAGAACAAAACTGCTTATTAACACGTGGAGGAGCGCTGGGTGCTTGTGGGGCAGGTCTTCTCACCACATGTGGGAAGGGACTCAGCTCCCACCACTGCCAGCTGGGCAAGGACTTGGCCAGTCCCTCCAAAAGGAAGCCCCAAGGCTCTGCCATCCCCCATGACGGAGTGGGTTATGGAGGCTGACACTTTGCCCCCCTCCTCCATTCCTGGATGGAGATGCTGTGGGTTGGGTCTCCTGCCCTAAATGAACGTGTTGTCAACCCTTCTTGCAACCTGCCAAAAGGCACAGCATCCATATGGCTGGAATAAATTGGGGAAGACCTGCTTACGCATCCTTCCCATGGTGGTGAGGGGCAGGAATGAAACAAAAAAAAAACGGAGAGGATGGTGGTAAGTGGGAAGAGATACCCAGAGCCAAAAGACCAAAAAGCCCTGCCGATCGGGAGTAAGGCACATAGGTGTGAGGGGAACAGAGCAGAGCAGGTGAGAGCAAGGTGTGAAGTCCACCTCTGGGACTGGCTCTGAGCTGTTGAGGTTTGCTAGCTTGGTTCCCTTATTGCAGAGACAACATGGGCCTGAGCAGATGCATCACCAGTCTTTTGGCTTGATGCTGCTCAGATGTGCAGCTATCAGAACTGGCTGACAAATCAGTGACCAAGAAGAAGCCAAAACCGGAGCTGGGAGGGACCATGGTGGGACATGGAGCTGCATGGATTCCAGTTACTGTGGTCATCTGGCTTTGCTTTATGGTTGGAGGCAGAGGGAGGGCAACCACTGGGCAAAACCCAAAGGAGGCGAGGCTACATCTGGGTAGAGAGAAGGGGTGGAGATGCTTCCAGCCAGCAGGGCAGAGGCAGGTCTGATGGTCTCTTGCTCATCACCTTGTGGTTCCTTTCCTGGTCAGTCTTGGTCATTCTCACCACCTAACTCCTGCTGCCCCGGTCACATCTCAGCCTCTCCCTGTCTGTAGTCTGCCTGCCACCAGTGTGATGCTCAGCTAAGCTTGGCTTTTCAAGGCAGCATCACAGAGCTGCCTTTCCAGACCCCTTCCAGGTGAGCTGCAGCAGGTTTTCCCACAGCCTCAGTGGGAAAGGGAGGGCTCTAAGTCCTGTTCTCATGCCAAAGCTGAACAACGGTGGGGAAGGGATGTCAGACCTGGCCGTGCAGCCAGAGCAAAGGCACTGCCGTCTGCTGCCTGGTCGGTGGGCAGGAAGGGGACATGCTGGCAGCAGACATGCTGGCAGCAGATCTTTTATGTCTTTCTGCCCTCAAGCTGGAGGGGCAATGGCAGGCATGAAATTTCACTGCCGTTCCTGTCAGCCTGATGGACAGAGTAGCCCCTTGCCCCCTCCTGAGGGTGTGGGGAAGCCAAACAGAATGGAAACAAATTGTACCCAGAGGGAAGAAGCAGCTTTGTGTCTGGGGTCCCTTCTGCAGCTGGTGCTGGGTTTGTCTTACGAAGTTGTATCACCGGTGTTGGACACAACCTCAGTTCTTTGGAGTACAAGGTTCAATGACTATGAGTGCTTGCATTTCATGTATGCCCCGCAGATAAGGAACAGCTGCCCCAGGTTTGTCATCGCATTTCTAACAGTCACCACTGGTCTGTGAAGGCTGTACCTCTTTTTCTACACCATCATCAAATCTGTCTCACCTCCTGTCATGAGCACAACCGAGGTCTCTGAGGTTTGGGAGAAACAAACAAAACCTGCTCAGAATGAGACCAGATGTGGTATGGTGGTCATATGCTACACGTTTATGCAAATCTTGCTGTCACCTGTAATAATACTTGATATTGTGAGGCATGAGGTTTTAATCATAGTGATGTAAGTGATGTGGGGCTTACCATCTGTACAATTATCCAGGCCTCCAGCAGCAGTATTTGACCCATCAGAGACAGGGAGGCATGTAGATATTGTAGTCAAGGGGCAATGCATCTATTATTTCCAAGCTATCGTTCAGTTTAAGGTTGTATCACAGAGTTGGTCCTCCACACGTGGAAAAGTATGTATCATGAATCTTGATGGAGACCCAGGTGGTCCTGAGCTGATTGCCTCTCACTTCATGTATTAAACCAGAAAATCTGGTGCATGAATGCAGGAGCCACTGCATTCACAAGCTGACAGTCTCCAACCTGACCACTGGACAGTGGGCATCTTCATCCCACTGGGAAAGGATTGACATATTTAAAGGTACTGAGAGTTATTACCTTGGAGAAGTTGATGTCAAACAAAGGAGTGGCCCCAGAGATCAAGTCTCACGTTAACTGGTAGCCAGACATGCAGCAATCGCTCAAGGTAGGACCCAAGAAATGAACCGCAGGTTCTGGTAATTCTTTGCTATGGATTTTGTCTGCCAATGGTGCTGGATAAGCAGTGGTGCTGGATAAGTGCTTCTGGCCTAAGCCCCTGGCTGATGTTTACATTGTCTTCTTGTGGACCTGGTGTCCAGTCAAGCTTCTGGCACTTAATCGCTCATCTGAAGTGCTGACTCTAGAACACAGTGGTTTTGTTGCTTTGAGAAGCCATTCCTAACATAGGACTTTCTCAAACTGATCCTACCAAAATGTTCTAACTTTCGCTTTCCAGCAGGAGAGTTCAGGCTGTGCTTCAGAATAATTATGCACAAGGCAGAGTCAAAACAAAAGTGGAAGATCTTAAAACATGCATGGATGCGCTCTACTGTTCTCATCTGTGTCCTTGAGACGTTTCAGTACCTTCCAGAAAAAGAAGTATGAGGTGCCAAATGGTGGCTGCAGTCCCCTTCTCTCCTAGGTGTCACTTCTCATGACACTTAGGGTGCTGGAAGAGAACAAGGGTTATTCAAGGCTATTTGCTGTGGGATGTTGGGGTGATGTTGGGTCAGACTGTGGCACTGGAGCCTCAGGACAGACCTTCATGGGATCAGTGCCAACCTTCTTCTGTAGGAAGACCATAGGTTCTCACACCTGTGCATTGGCATGAACGCTGACCAAGAGGATGGAAGGTCCTTGAAGTCTACCCAGGTGCAGGTCCCTCATGTCTCAGAGCCCCAAAGTCCCTCTGTATCTGCAGTGGTAGGGAGCTCTGCTTTTGAAGGTGTGCCACTGCATCCTTGAAACACTGTCTCCAAGACCATTTGGGGCGTGAAGGCAAGTGACAACCACAGATCTTTGGGTTCCTCTTACATCAACTTTTTCTTCCTTTGCGTTTCTTCCTCTCCTTTTATTGCCTTCATTATACATAGGACCTTTCTGGGCGGGGAGGTTCAGACATGATGTTATATAGCAACTTCCCATGGCTGATCCATGCCAAGGAAGACCAGCCATTTTCTCCAGTAATCCCTGGGGTCCCTCTTAGTTGCACAGTCTTTAGGAAATGCAGTTTCTTTAGTTGTAGCAGAAATCCTGAGAAAGGCTTATCTATCTACAAAATACCTACCAGTGGGTAAACGGGAGACTGGTACAGACATTTTGGGAAAGCGGTAATTCTAGAAACATCATGAGGTAGAGTAAGACCTTTCCCTTTTGGCCGGTAGGCTCCAAATAGAGTAGTCTTTTAAACTTTAAAAAAATATCACTTGTTCTAAGAAACCCAGGAACAGGCTGACCATATGCGGTGTTAGGTGGCATTGGTGAGAGTTTGTTTCCGCTGCATGCTATACAGTCAAACTGAAATACGGGGAGTTTCTGGTGGGATGTGTCATGCCAGAGTAACCAGCTTTCTGTGCCTATGATTGTGGCACCCAGGATTTACTGGGCACATCTCCTTGCCAAGATAGCTCATGCCCATTTGTTCTTATACCCGCTGACCTTTTGCTAGGTCTTTACTTAACCTCTTTTCTTGTGTGTTCAAGAGCTGGTTCAGGGCAGGCCTTGGTAGGAGAGCTCCCCCAAAGCCTGGGCTACCAAGCCTGCCAACTGGTAGCATCTCCCTGGGGTGAGTTTAGTGCTCCTTCCAGCCCATCTTCTGCTCCTTCCCTGTTATCACTCAGAGGAGGATCTTAGGAAGAGGCATGGACATCAGCCCAAACATTTTCCAGACCATCTCGACATCAGGCAGCGACAAAGGAACGAGCAGAGCTGTTTCTCTGGAGAATGCCCCATGGGGAAGGTATTTGGCTCTCCATCATGCTCCCATGAGCCAAGCCAGCGGCAGGGGTCGGTGGTTGCTGGAAGCTGCAAGCTAAGAGAGACTGATATAATTAGTGATACCACATTGTGCTTGAAGCACTGCAGCCTAAGCCTAAATTTTCAGCATTGAGGCAGCCAGAGCTGTGTCCCACTGGCACAGCTTCGCTGGGTGGATCCATCTTCCTCCTCTGCTGATGGAGCCAGTACAAGATGTGGAGCAGCTGAGCCAGAAGCTCCTTCCAGCAGTGTTCTTCCTTGGGGCTGTAGGAGTTTAACACTCAGGGCTCACAATTCTCCAGGCTCAGGCTGTAACTATACCGAGAAAGCAGCCAGTCAAGATGCTTTTTACGCTACTTATAGATATAAGCACGATATATCTCAGTAATTAGTGTCTTGTCACTGGCCGAGACTTTGGATGCTGAAAGCATCCCAGACTGTCTGGGTCACTGGGATGCTAGACGTAAGCTTAAGCTATATATCGGCCAGGTGCTCTATATGGGAGACCATCAGGTACTAGCAGATATCTGCACCAAAGAGAGACCCATTTCGGTTCAGCCTATTCCCCTAACCCCTTGGTGGTGACACACCAGTGGGTCTTTGGAGGGGGTTTTGGATCCTGCAGCAGGGATCATCTTTTGGGATCATGTGAGGGACAGTCATTGTCCTCCATCCCCTGTGCAGGGGTACCGGGAAGGGGAATGGTGCTTCCCTCTCCCAGGGCTTCCAGCAGCCTGTTGTTCTGCTCTGATGTCAGGGAGGCAGCTTTGCCAGGGAAATCACAAAGGCAACCACAAGTGGGACTTAAAATAGCTTTTGCAAGGCAAAGGGAGGGGAGAGCGGTAGGGAGAGGACTCCGCCTGCCACACTGACAGCTTTCCCAGGGAGGCTGAACTCTTGCCTGTCAGTACTCTGCCCTCTGAAAATCCCAGAGGGAGAGAGGGATCCGGTGCCCCTTGGATGCTGCAAACCTTCATGTCTAGTGGGAGATTTCCAGTAGGCTGGGAGAAGGGAACAAAATCAAAGCAGTATCCTGGGGGAGGAACAGGGGCCAGCCCCTCCCCAGCTGGTGGCTGGGCTCGTGCTGGAGCCAAGTCCCCCTTCCCATATTCCCCCTCCTCCTGCGGCATCCCACGGCATCGCCTGAGATGGCAAAGGCACTGGCTCCGTTGTGCTTGGCTGGCCCAGCCAAGTTCCTGCAGATGCCAAGGTTGGAGACTATGGGGACATACGAGGTGGGTGTTCAAGCAGGGAAAGTGGCCACCACATGGAGTGCTCTGTGACTGTGCGGCTGAGAGGCTTCATGCTTCCATGTACTAGGAATTACCTGGAGGCAGCATGGGCTGTGCCTATGCTGGCTTTCCTGGGAGAGGCTGGGCAGAGGAGGGAACTCATCATAGCTGTGCAATACACATCCTCCCCAAACAAGTTGGAGGTAGGGTATGAAGCCCTGCTCTGTGCCAGGGGATGGCCCTAGTCACCTACAAATCGGCGTGGATCACAGCTGGTTTCCCAGTAGGATGCAACACTCCTCCAAGATGCTCTATGGGGCAATTTTCTAACCCAACGGGTCACGCCAGAGATCTCCCATCCAGTCATCCCTACAAGGGTGCTTCAAATCTCGTCCATTTTCTCCCTCCCACAGCAAACACCAGTGGTGATGACAAGCTCTGGGTTGAGGCTGAGTTGGTTGGCTGGAGTCCTTTTTTAGTGAGCAGGTGGTTCATCCTGTTCAAAAGTAGGTCTATAGAGCTGATGGGACAAAACACCTTCAAGAGCTGCCTATCTCCATCGTGCCGTATGGGAACCTAGAGAAGGCACTTCGTTAACACTAATTTTGAGATGCGTGAAGTTGAACGCCAGCACATCTCCCTTGTGCCTGAGTTGAGGAGACATCCTTTGGAGGGTCGCCAGCCTGGGGCCCCTCCTAACGTGCACAGCTGCGGTAGCAGGAGCAGTTTATGGCTCATACGTGTACCGTTAACCGTCTGCATGTATTTTCGGGAACAGCCAGCAGATAAATGGCTTTGCAGCTCCCTGGCTCTGATTGTCTCTTGCTCTCTGAAGGCTGGCAAATCCAGGACTGATATTCCACCCAACCCCCAACCTTTTTTTTTTTTTTTTCCCCTTTTCTTTTGCCAAGTTGCAACCTGTGTCTTGTAGGTGTGCTGATCCTTGTCTTACACTCATAAATATTCAGTGTCTGCTGTAGGAGCCTTTGGGCTGAGGCATGTCACATAGCAAGAATCCTGACTTTGCTGTGCACAGAGCGTTACAGGAGCTTCCTTGACCCGCCTCCCAGGGGGATAATGCTCCAATACTGCACGCTTGTGTCCTTAAAACCGAACGTTTCAGCCAGACAAACCTTTGACAGATCAGGGCTGAGGTGGTTTGCATTGGTGGCTGCCTGCATGGGGAGGGCAGGCTTTTGAAAAAAACGTCTGGTACAGAGACATGATGGAGCACCTCATCTTTATCTGCTCTGAGGCGTGGCATCTACCCTCTACATGACTCCTTCAATGCACCTTCTCCTTCTCTACCTCATGGCTGTCCCAGACCCAAAGGTGCCCTCAGTCTGTGCCATCTGGTTCATGTCTCTTGCGCTTCCAGCGATGCCAAACTTGCCCCGGCTCTGCTACCCTATTCCAGCCTTGCTGCTGGATGCTCCTCTTTGGCAAAGTGGTTGAACACATGACTGAACATTACTCATTGCAATGGGACATGTGTGCATGCTTAACTCAAACATACTGTTCCAGTCTTTCGCCTATTTGGGGCCCTAATTAGGAGATTCCACACGCATCTGTTATTACCCCACAACTCTAAACTCAGGCTATGCTGCAGCCAACTTTCTGCTTTGGATTAAATTTACCAGGGGTTAATTAAGATCACTACTCTACTCCCTCTCATGATCCAACCTGCGATTTGGGCATATAGAGCAGCGTAACTCTTAAGCTGCCTTGTGCTATATATGCAGCCTCCCTGACCTCTAGTCTAGGGACTATCTTGCCTGAATCATGCCCGCTCAAATTCCCTCTCAAGTTTCCCATAAAATAGTGCATTTTGGGGAAAGAGTTGGGAAAGAGCTTTTAAAATGTGTGTCTATATACGTGTGTGCTCAGATCTGTTATGGTTTGAGAAATCCACAACAATTCATTGTCCTTTAGACAACTATTCTATTACCCGATGACCCCTCCTCACCCAGGAAGGGGGAATCGGGAAGAAAACCTGGAAACCCAGGGGTTGAAATATAAACAGATTTAATAGAATAAGACTAAATAATTAACAGTAATAACATTAAAGAACCAATAGTGATCCCGATACCAATCTAAAGATATATAAGGATTATACTCAGCCAACTATACCAGTAGGAAGCCGTGCACTCCCAGCAGTGAACAGTGAATGTCAGACACCGCAAGTGCTATGGCTTCAGGAGGAAGGGAAGACCTCAGAGGTCTGGCACCAGGGCAAGGAGTTCTCTGGATCGCTGCCATCAAGGGAGAGCCTTCCTCCTCAGCAAACTTTCTAATTTATATTGAATGTGACGTTCATGGTATGAAATAACCCTGTTGGCCAGCTTGGGTCAAGTGCCTGTGTCTCGCTCCTCCTCATCCCTGCACCTGGCTAGCCTGAAAACACTGAGACCTTGACACCCACACAGCATAGCTGGCTATAAAGTAAAAATTTTCACAAATTCAGACACCAGAGTCCTCCAAAAGTACAATTTTCCCAAGCATTAGAAAAGAAATTAGTCCTGCGTCGCTCAAACCAGGACAAGATCTCACCCTAGGAGGGTGGCAGGTATTGCTGCAAATGCCTCTTGGCTCTTGTTCCACCTCTGGATAGCTACAGTCCCTTGCCAATTTATCATGAATTAAGTATCCCCACCCCTGTGCTCTCCTTCACCCTCCGCTTGCCTTTCAGAGGAATGCACTGGCCTTGTGCCTCTGGGCTGCAATTTAACTGCAACTCATGCTGCATCTGCGGATAGATACTCAGCACTGTGAAATACAGCATTGTTTTTTCCTTCTCTGGATGGCCCTGGGCAGAGCAGCTGTAGCGTAACTCACCGCCTGCATGCAAGGTGCGTGTCCTCCAGCTCCGTGTTGGAGCAACGGATGGGGCTGACCCCTTGACATCCGGCTGTGCAGGGCTTGGAGGATAGAGAAGAGCACAGAGATGCTGCTGCTGCAAAGGCAAGTCATCGATACCAGATAGCTTGTTGGGGGGGTTTCATGGGGAATAATGGGTTCAGCATTTGGGAACTGGTTTGCTCCTGATGCTGCCGCTGTCTGGGCAAGAGCCTATTAAATGCTTAAGCATCTCTTGCAAAGTGCCATGTGCCTTCAAGTGCTGGCAGGATCAGACTGTGTCCACATCCATGCTGTTAATGTTCAAGGTTACTAATATAATCTTCTCCATTTCTCAGTCAGGATTGCCAAAGACCAAGGAAGATTGGTCCTAATTTCCTATCATGCCCTCATTGCTTTTTCCTTGCCTATGCCAGGAACACGTGGAACAGCAGTCCTATTGCCAGCCCGCAGAAGCAAGCCATTTCCCACTGCCTTAATTACAAAACCCCTTGCAGACAGGAACTCAGGAGTGGCCATAGTGGTTAAACATAAGTTCCCTCATCTATGCTTGTGTCCTGTCTCTAGAAGCTGCCATCAGCAGATGGATAGGATAGAGTGTATGAACAGAGCAAGCACGGAGATATCTTCTGTCGCATCACTCATCCAGCTGCAGGAATATGTGTCTTCCAGAGCCAGTGAAACCAGTTGAAACTCCAGCACGTCCTGGATGCATTTATTTGCACTTGGTGAAGTTATTTATTTTGCATGTGATGTCTTTGTTTTCTAGAAAGAGGGTACATGTCACCTGAGACTCATGATGCACTGAATACATTAATTTTGTACATACTCAGGTGCATGGCTCATTCATCAGAACATGTTCTCCTTTGTGTGCTGAGGGAGAGAATCTGCACAGGGATGGGCGCTGTTGTTGTCTTTGTACAACAACCAGAAGGGAATATCCACGTGGAGGAAAATAACTATCAAAGACGACCAGTGCAAATGATGCAGGAATGGTGTATCGCAGGACTGGTCTGCTCAGGGTGGTTGCAGGCAGGTACAAGCTTGGCCATTCAGCATGACTTGTATCACAGGAAGAATAATTTATTTGGTGCTTGTTTTGGACAAATCCGTAGTGCTTTGTTATATGCCAGCTATTCCTCATACCCACCTAGAGTAAAGCTAGCTGGGTCCTACACCCAGGCATTGAGGTTCAAACCCCATTTTCCCTGTGCTGCTCCTTGGTTCTTCCATTTACAGAGGGTACCGAGATTCCTTCAGGTGGGAAAAGAAGCTTCTGCCAGTATCCAAAACTTTCCTCCTTTCTCCCAGCTGAGGGAAAAGGACCTATGCAGGAAGATGCTCTGAGGATCAGGGCACACTTCCCTTCCTTCTTTCTCTGGTGTCCCCCTTGGGTTGTTGTTGAGGTGTTTGGTGACCACATGGCATGTGGAGATGCCTCCGAGTCTTCCAAGTTCTTGCAGGTCTTGTGACCAGTTCCTAGAGAGGTAGGACATGCTCTGATATGGACATGTTGCACAGCAAGGTGACCACATGGCATGCTTTGGAGTATGATCTTCACTTGTTTGAAGTCTTGGAACTCAGGCCTGGTCTTTCCAGGATGGGAGTTGAGGGTAAGCTAGTCTTGTTTCTGGTTTTCTGTCTATCCAAAAGGGATAATCTCAGAAGGTCTGCTTATTTCTGACATATCATTTGTGCCTGTAGTATTTAAAATGGTCAGTGTTCACCACCCCTTCCACACCCCATCAGCTCACCTGGGAGAGGGATTTATTCTGGCTGGTTTATCATCTGTAAATCCCCTTGGTTGACTCCATTTTGCATTTTAACAAGAAACAAACACTTTATAATAACTGCAGAGATTAAACTCCGACGGACTCTCAAACCATTAACCTGAAGGAAATGTAACAATAAATTAAACATATTAATGAATCTGTACTACAAGCTCTGAATTTGTTAGGTAAATTGTACCATTATTAACAATGAACCCAACTTAGAATGATCCATCACCATCTTGTATGGCTAACCAGGGTACTCATCCTTAGATCAAGCATTAGAAGTGAAATTTCACCCAGATAGACTCACCCTGTCTTCACCCTGACCTAGGAGGACTTTTGTGTGGCTGCCACGTGTTGTTTGGGGAGCAGGAGATGGTGAACCGTTTCCAGGGTGGTGTTCAGTCCGTGTGAAAGAAGCATGTGTGGTAGCATCTCAAAAAGGGTGTTTTTGTAGGTGATGTTACCTTGTCTGTGGATTGTGCTGTCCTGGTCCTTGCTGGGAAAAGGGCCTGGTGGTGGTATTTGTGATGGACCCTAAGAAATAGTCTCCATTGCCTCACGTCCTCCACCTGATTCACATATGCTGTCACACCCAAAGATCGTTTGGTGTGCTGGTGCTATTTAATCACGCCAGGTCGGCTGCAGATGGACAAGGCTGAAGCAGAGACTTGTGACACCAAGCCCAAACCTGGGACAACACGACACCACATTATCCCTCCAAAACCTTGCCACATTTGTCCCCCATGCGCACAGGAAAGCACAGCCACCATGTGCCATGGTGTCTGAGGAAAAAGAAGTAGAGCGTACTTCATTTTGCCGTGGCACTAAGGAAAAACCGGGTGCACGCCTGGAGCAATGGGATGTAGCACCATGTACCAGGGAGTGCAGCACATGGGTAAATGCACTCATGAGTGCGGTGTCTCCTTGGCAGTGCAGGTGGCTGCTAATTTGAACAGTATCCACCGTATGAATGAAGCCAGCAGGGGTGAGGAACAGGGATTTGTCATTTCTAGGAGGCGGCTTTGGGTCCCTGCCAGCTCGGCGGGGTTGGGAGCAGCTCCTCTCCTCCAAAGCAGCAGCTGCAGAGCCAGTCCCAGCCAGAAACTCCCCTCTGTATGGGGGTGCTCAGAGTAAATGGTGGAAAATAAGGTTGGGAGAAACCTAAGAGATCGTCTAGCCCATCCCCCAGAAGACAGGATCAACTCTACCTCTATCCCCCTTGACAGAAGCTTCTCCAGCCTGTTCATCAAACTGCCTGGCTCCCCAGGCAAGCTGTCCCATGGCTCCTTTACCCTTTCTCCAACATCTCAAGCCAGCCTCCCTACTATTATCCACAGAATACCCACACCAGGCATGAAGAAATGTTTAATCTCTTCCTTTTTTCTCCTCCACCTTTGAAGACGATTACCCTGCTTCCCCTCCATCTTCTCTAAACAGCCCCAGTTCCTCCTGCCTTGCCCTGTAAGTTCAGGCTCTCCAGGTCCCCGTGAGTCTTGTCTTCTTCAACTGGCCTCCTGAAGTGACCCACTCATGGCCTCGGCAGTACCATCAGGCCAGCTGGACTGTGCCACGTGCTCGCCAGCACACGTGCCTGTTGTCCCTGGCAGCAGGGAGGCTGTATCTCCTGCGGTAGCCCAGCACTGTTGACTTAAGCCCGTGGTGTAAGCTGCCCCCCTTGCCTCAGTCCTGCAATGCCACCGAGCCCGTGCTCCCCTTGTCTGCCTCTGTGCACTCAATTATTGTCACCCTCCCCGAGTTCAATCTCGTTTCTTTTTCTGAACCATTTCTTCAACTCATCCGGATCGTTTTGTGTTCCAAGCTCTGCTCTCTAGCGTGCTCACAGCCTTTCCTGATTTAACAAGCTTCTTCCTTTCTCCTGGCCATTCAGGGAAATATCAACTAATGCTAGCCAAAGAGCTTGCACGTGTCTTCTCCCAGCTCCCTCTAGGCCGATGCACCCTACAAAAGCTCAGGCTGCCTTAGATTGCTCTGGAGTAACTCTGGACCTAGTGCTCCGAAAATTAGGCATTGAATTCCCAGAGGCAGCAGATGGGTGATATCTCTCGGAGATTGCTCAGCTATGTATGCTCTCCCCTGCATCCCTTTACGGGAAGGACTCCGTCTCTCACTGCCAGCTTCCTATGGCATCCTACAGCATCCTCTGGCATCCTACAGCATCCTATGGCATCCTACAGCATCCTATGGCATCCAGGACTCTGTCCTGAACAGAATGAATCCCCCATGACCAGGATCTGCCAGACAGTGTGAACAAGCGTGGCAGGATGGGTTGGAAGCAGCCAAGTGGATCTGGGTCAGAGAATTCTCCCCTACACTTGGTCCTACAAAGCGATGGAGAGTTTTCCTCGGCACGGTGCCAAACGCCCTTTGAAGTGTCAATCACGTCATTTGGCATTGATTTTTCTTTTAAGGTCTCCCGGCTGCTCCCCTCCCAAGAGCCAGGCTTTCCGCTGACAGGCAGTCTTGTGTGGGAATTGTGATGCTGTGCAATGCCCAGCGCTGCAGACACCTGCGTTGGACTTGGGTTCCTGCAAATGGGGCGATCCCCGCTCCCCGTATGAGCGTGTTGCCGTACACCGCTGCGGCACTGGCTATTAACTGTGCATGGTACCAGCACAGGCTTGTGCGTGTCGTCCTGGGGGCATTTTTCGCAGAGGATGGAGTTTAGCAGATGATTTTGCCACTAATGCTGTGTGATGGGACAAGCAAAGCTTTCACATGGCACAACAGTGGGATTTTCCCCATGTCCTTGGATAATTTTGGTTTCAATATTTTTTTCTTTGTGTGTCTAAGGTTTTGCTGGACTTACCAGCACATTTTTATATCACTGTCCTCTCTGAGATATATTTAAACTGTTGTCTTCACATCTTGTAACAGGGATTTTACTTTTACTGAAGTGGTAGATGTCTCTGCATTTAAATCATGATGGTTTTTTGTCTGGGACTGACAGCTGGGAAGTGCTAGGTGGCTTCAGCTTTATAATTACCTCTGTCTGTCTTGTCTGTGTGTTCACGCGCACACACACACACACACACACGTGCAGTTGTGCGCCAAGCTGAGGAGGAAGCAGTGAATGCAAGCAACAGCTGGATGCAGTATGTGACAAGTCAGGAGGAACTGTTTTTCTTTACACATCTTTTTATGTACATCTCAGTGCTGCTCTTCCCGGCTGCGGCATCACAAGAACTAATAACTCTGGAAATCCGGAAAAAATGGAGGTTTGCTAAATATTGGTTCTGCCTGTACGATCTTGCCTCCTGCCTGGAGATCGTGTATCATGGCAGAGTTCCTCATGATACTGATGGTATCGTATGAAGAGGCTGATGGTACTCATATGAGGAGGATGTCTTCAAGCTGATCTTTACAGCAGGCGAGGCAGGAGAGCTCTGGGGATGGCTGGGACTAAGGGTTGAACCAGAAATGTGTTTGTTGCAGCAGTCCTCTGCTTGCCACCGTACCTTGCACCGCTGTATCCCTTGCATTGCCTCCCCCATCCCAGTTGTATTTTCTGATTTTTGAACCAAAAATGTCCAAGGAGCCTTCTACCACAACGACACTTCAATTCTCCATCTTCAGGCATGTGTCCAGCACAGAGATGTCTGCTGGCCACAGAAACTTGATCCCTGTGGCTGGCTGGGCAAGTGCAAGCTGGGGAGAGGAAGGCTGAGATTTTGGGAATGAAGGCTTTTGCCATCAACCTGAGATCCCAGGAAAGAGCTGTGGTGGAGTGAGGTTTGGAGAGGCCTCAGCTCGTAGTCTGTTTCCTTTTCCTTTTAATGTGTTTGCTCTCTAATGTATGTTGACACAGTAAATACACATGTTTGTACAAACATCCCAGCAGAGGGTTGCTTTGAAAGCCCCTTGCAGGGGATGGGAAATGTGCACGGCAGATGTCGGGAGGCGACCTACTGCCTGGTATGCGCCGCTTTTGCCAGCGATGTTGGAAATGGTCCCCATCAGGAGGAATTCGATGGGACAGCGTGAGGCAGGGGATGCTTTGCTTGGATTTTTTGGGCTGCTGCGGGGAGGCTCAGTACTGGTCAGGTGCAGAAAGATGTCCCCTACCCATTGCTAAGTGTTGCACCGGGGATCCAAAGTGTTACTGAGTCCATGCTGATGATGAGAAAAGCATTGACAAGGGAGAAATAGTGTGGGGAGAGAGATCCCCAAGGGGGGGCAGCCAGAGCTCCCCTGAGTGAGGCACTTGCACGTAGATGAAGCAGAGACTCGTGGAAAATGATGGACAGACTCAATGCTTTGGAAGAGGTGCTGCCAAAGTTCTCTTCTAACCAAGCACAGTACAGCACTTGGTGTTGAACGGGGCAGCAAGAAGCTTGTCCATAACCAGGTTCTTCCAGGTTCCTGCGTAACTGATTGATGTGCTTTTGCACCTAAAGATATGCTTATAGTTGCATGTGGCATCTTATTTCCAACCATAAAGAGCAGGAACCAGGGTCGTGGGGGCCTGCAAATGCGTTTAAGTGTGTGAAAGCTGACCCCATTGGGATTCAAAGACTCATGAGCAACAGATGAGCCTGTATGGTCTCACAGACCAAATTCGAACACTATGGAGTTGACTACATCCTTCATCATATACGAATGAAATGCCTCATTACTGGCCACAAACAAGGTGGAGGTGATTTTAAAGAGTACAAAATATACGACACAACTTCTCTGGTTAAAGACATACACTCAATATAAGTTTGTCGGAGCAGTCTAGGAGCACTCTTGCCACTTCTGATTGATTAACAAGACTCTTTTTACTCTTGATGTGCTGTGATTTGGCCACTTTCTATACTGCAATGGTGTGATGTAACTGGGAAACCATGGATTCATGGAAAGCTCCAGCTCGGACAAGGTATATATGCGTGTAATGAGGATGGTGGTTCCAAATCCTTTGTTTCCTACTGCAGCTCTGCACTAATGGCAAGTTCTCTTAGCTCTTACCTGCAAGCTGCCCGCTGGCCCATTTTCTGCGTATCTAAAAGAAGAGACAACTCTATGTCTGCAGCTCTTCTAGCTCTGCAGGAGTTGGTTCATAATTGTGTAATAGCATAGCATCCCAAGATAGCCAGAGGTCAAAGTACGGTTCTCCAGCCCTTTTCTTGTAATATGACATGTTGAGCAAACAAACACTGCCCTCAAAATTAAGCATTTCTGCAATAAACCATCCACACACCTTTTCCCACATGAAGAGCGAGGAAAGGGTGGATGGCCCATCTGTGAGAGATGCCAGACCATCACGCAAGCTGAAATTTGTCTCACCTAATGCTGGTCATCAACACTGAATCACAATGAGTTGCCTTTTATAGGTAATGGAGAGAGACTGACATCATCAGAAAGCAATTCACTCCATTTCCCTGAGACATCTATTTAGGATGGCATGAATCGCCCCGTGGTGAAACCTGTCTCTTTCCATTGACTGGAGGGAAAGCCTGCCTGACTCATTAGGTGAGATGTCTAATTTTCGGGAATACCATGTTAAACAAGATGAATCCCACTTTTAGGGCATGCCTGGAAGGCACGCAGGTAACTGGTGAGAGCAAGATGTCTCTGAAGCCAGACAGAGTGGACCTGCTCAGTCCTCACCCATTTGTTTCCAGATTGGTTTAATTTGCCCCTCCCCAGCCTTTGCATCCAAAATATCCTGCTTTGAGCTGGGTTACTTGAAGTAGCACCTCATTTTGTCATGGTCTGGGCAATAGATGGGAAGACTGTTGTGAGAAACACGGGATCTGAAGGGTTTCTCTCACGTAGCTCCATCCTTAAAGCAACTCCTTCTCCGTGCTGCTCAGACTTTGCAAGGCGGGGAGCTTTCACTGTTCCCACTTCACAGATGGGACACAAAATGGGATGAGCAACAGCAAAGGGCACTTGTGAGACTGGCACAGGACTTGACCCCCTCTGCCTCCTGATGCTCCTCTTAGACACCAGGAATTTTGGCTGGTTGTGCACGTGCACCTGGGGCTTTTCACTGCTGCTCCCCTGCCCGGGTGAAGCTGGAAAGGTGAAGGGCAGTTTGTAACTCAAGGGTGGGACATGGCAAATTTCTTTGTTACTGGTCAGGAACACCCAACTAATGCACTATTGAGGCTGTAAAGGTGGTGTTTGGGGTCTGAATTTGTTATCCTCAATCCCACTGCAGTCCCCTTACTAATGTTTCCTAGGAGCTGGCTTCAGAGACACAGAAGTGTGGAAATTTAGCCAATCTCGTTGCCATTCCTGTCACTTCTGCTTTCTTTCCCCTCTCCCAGACCCCCAGCTGCCCCTTGAAGCCCTCCTGTGCCAGGACATGCCATCAGCTCATGGATCATTTTGGATCATTTCTCCACCAGTAAAGAACTGACATCGCCTGCCCTAAAATCACAGAATCACAGAATCACCAGGGTTGGAAGGGACCTCTGGAGATCATCTAGTCCAACGCCCCTGCCAGAGCAGGGTCACCCAGAGCAGGTTGCACAGGACGGCGTCCAGGAGGGTTTGGAATGTCTCCAGAGTCGGAGACTCCACCACCTCTCTGGGCAGCCTCTTCCAGTGCTCTGCCACCCTCAAACGAAAGAAGTTCCTCCTCGTGTTCAGATGGAACTTCCTATGTTCAAGTTTGTGCCCGTTACCTCTTGTCCTATCACTGGGCACCACTGCAAAAAGACTGGTGCCATCCTCCCGGCACCCTCCCTTTAAGTATTTATAGGCATTGATGAGATCCCCCCTCAGTCTTCTCTTCTCCAGACTAAAAAGACCCAAGTCCCTCAGCCTTTCCTCATCAGAAAGATGTTCCAGCCCCCTAATCATCTCTGTAGCCCTTTGCCGTACCCTCTCCAGCAGTTCCCTGGCCTTCTTGAACCGGGAAGCCCAGAACTGGACACAGGACTCCAAAGTCCTGTGCCAGTGTGCTGGGGTCTTGGGGCAAACCCTGGGGAGCAGCCTGTGGGACAAGGCTCTCCTTTGCTCATCGGGAACTCCGATGGAGGGGACAAGGCAGGATGACACTGACCCCAAAGCATTTTTCCAGCACTGGGACGTCTCAAGGAGTTGGGATTCCTATAGGGGACCCACTCCATATAGCTGCTGACACCCTGTGGCTGTCGGGAAGAAATGCAGTGGCATTCACAGAAGGGTTGGGCAAATTTGGGTTTGAAAAATGTGCTTCCAGGAAAAAGAAAAAAGCGACTGTTCTCAGAAGAAAAAAAAAAAAAAAAAAGAAGGAAACAAATCTCCAAAAGACGCTTCCCAGTTGTGCTTTTTAGTGTCACCGCAGGGACAAAGGTGGCAGCTGGCTGGCTGGCAGCCTGCTTGTGACTGTCTGCTGTGCTCCCAAGGCCATGGGCCAAGGGCAAGAAGCTTTGAAGACTTCCCAGTTTGGGGGACGAGTGAGGGAAGGCAACTGCAAAAAAAATAGAGGACACAGCCACCTCCTCACTAAAAAACTTCTTTAACTCTTTCCCCTTCTTGCTCCATGTCCCTCCTCTCATAGTTTGTTTGCCACCAACGCCACACAGAATATTTTCCCCTCTGTATTTTCTTTCCCAGCTGCCAAGAGATCTACGTACAAACACAAGTTTCTCCCTTTTATAAGCAATCATTTAGTCCTCCTCCAAGAGAGCATAACCAAAACAGAGAAAGAAAAAGAAAAATAAGAAAAAGGAGAGGCATGATCATCTCTGCTCTGCTTCTCAACACGAAGGGGTAGGGGGAAGTTGTTGGCCCAGGACAAAATTGGCAGTCTAATAAGTTTTAGCTTTAGCCTTTGAAGATGAGAGAAGAAGCAGTCGATTGTCATAAAGGGAGCAGGCATGTCCCTTTAAACCACAAAGCCTGCAAAGATAGCCTGGAGTCCCAAAAATAAAGGCTTCACAGTGCCTTCCTCTGTCACTCCCGGACAGAAATAGTAGTCCAGTGGGGACCGTTACGGCTGTGATAAGAAGCACCAGTCTGCTCCGATGAATGCAGCTGGGCCCAGAAGGGCGCAGGCGGCGGGAGGAGGTCAGCTCCTGGCTCCTGGGGCAGCTGGTTGGGCTTTGGTCTCCATCACCCAGACTGGCATCGCCTACGGAGGCGAGCCCTGCCTGGGAACATGGCTCTTCCCTCCTGGTATGGAAATGAAGCACCTGAGCCAACTCAGGATTGCTCCCCATGGCCCGTTTTGTAGCTTGTCCTTTGTCTCGCCCTGTTTTAAACGTCCTGAGGAGGGCTGGAGGGCTCAGGCTGAGCTCAAGGCTGTGAATGATGCCGGTGTCCCAGGAGGCACCAATGTCGGGTTTTATGGCACATCCATCTCTGCATGACGGAGCTGTGCCTCCTGCATCCCTTGTGGAGGTGTCCTCCCTATTTGGGACAGCTGGTGATCCGCTTTCATCACCGTAAACTGCTCTGAGAGTACTAAAATCCAGTGCTGGGAGCTGCACGGCACAGGACCCAGCCAAAAAAAGGGCAGGATGAGACCACCAGCTAGTGAGAGATGCCCTTTTAGATGGCCCTGGGGCTGGCATGGGGACAGTGGGTGGCAGTGGGGACAGTGGGTGGCAGTGGGACCGCTACTACAGCTGCGCCATCTGCTGCACACGCAGAGAAGCTTCGGCCAAAAAGGAGCTTTTTGGGCTACAAATAACCAAAAATAATTGATGGCCCGTCCCCAACCCCTTCTCATTCCTCTTCCTTTTGTGCTGGATGCACAGGCATTGCTGCTCACCTCCTCTACTTTTTTCACCATCTCCCATGGATCAAGCAGACCTTGGATGCACCTTGATAAGTGTTGGTTAAGTAACTATTAAAGAGCCTTTTTTTCCCCCTTCTGTCTTAAGAGGGAGATCTGTAGAGAGAGCAGAAAAGACATGAGCTCCAGGCTCACTCAATCTGTTTTCCCAAGGGCTCTGTGAAGCAACCTCAAGGGAGTGTGAAGATCTCCCAACCTGAGGTTACTGCATTTTGTTTCAGTTTCATCAAACTGATCTAATTTCACCACAACAAAACCTTGGAAACAGGGAAGGCTCTCCCTCAAAAGGAAATCAGGTGTTGGGAAAGAGTAAGCAAATGGTAATTCCAGTAAGGGGGCTGTTTTCAAGCAAATTCTCAGTTCCAGACATTTCAAGCTGTTGTTTGGATGAAGATCAGTGTGTACCTCAAAATGCATGGGATTTTGCATATTATATCTCCCTGACTTGGAATTTCACTAAAAGATCTCCCAAACTTTGGAACTATGAAACACCAGCACTAACACACTCTGGCAGGACTTCAAGGAAAAGGCGTTGCTCCTTCTTTGCAGGTTTGAGATCCTGTTTCTTTTCTTGCCGTCACCAGTCCGCGTTACTTCCTCTAGAGTCCCTGCTGCTACTGGTGCGTAAATCTGGGGTGATGTCCTTGAGTTCCTCCAGCACAAAGCTGGAGGTGATCACAGAAATAACTGGTTGCCCTTAGAAGTGATTCTGCTGAAGCCCGGGACATTGCTTCAGTGAAAGGAGGGGTTAAACTCTTAGATACCTCATCATTCAACTACTGCACCACCGTCTAGGGATGTCTTGGCTGGGACCCTTCTAGGAGGCAACCTGTGCAAGGACAAAGCCAGGAGAGCCGTGTGAACCGAGGGGAAGAGCAGCACAGATGAAAGGG